>RJWM01011788.1:52500-58686 GCA_004363535.1 Dasyprocta punctata | reverse complement strand
CTTTGTTAGATTGATTCCTAAGTATTTCATTTTTTTGGATGTTATAGTGAAGGGTGTGGTTTCCCTTATTTCTCTGTCAGTGACTTTGTTGTTTGTGTACAGGAATGCTATTGATTTTTGAGTGTTCACCTTGTATCCAGCTACATTACTAAATTTAGTTATTACTTCTAAAAGTCTTCTAATGGATTTTTGGGAGTCTTCTATGAAAAAATGTTCAACATCAATGGTCATTTGGGAAATGCAAATTAAAACAACGCTGAGATTCCATCTCACTCCAGAAAGAATGGCCAAGATTAAAAAATCCACCAACAGCAAATGCTGGAGGGGCTGTGGGGAAAAATGAACGCTTCTCCACGTTGATGGGAGTGTAGACTGGTGCAACCACTGTGGAAGTCAGTGTGGAGATTCCTCAAGAAGCTAGGATTAGAGATCCCATTCAACCCAGCCATCCCACTTCTGGGCATTTTCCCAGAAGAATTGAAAACATCATACCACAGTGATATCTGTGCACCTATGTTTATAGCAACTCAATTTGTAATAGCCAGATCTTGGAAACAACCCAAGTGCCCATCAATCAAAGAATGGATAAAAAAAGATGTGGTATTTTTATACAATGGAGTACTACTCAGCTATTAAGAAAGATTGCATTGAGACTTTTGTAGGTAAATGGTCACGACTTGAGACCATACTCGTAAGTGAGATAAATCAAACCCACATGTGTAAATACCGTATTGTCTCCCTAGTGTAAGAAATGGAAAAGTATATACAATCCAGAATCTATAATGAATACTACGTAAGGGTAAAGAACAGCTCAAAGAGCAAAGGTAACTGGGAAGGGAAAGGGTGGAAAGAGAAAAGGGAAGAGGAGAAGATATAAACCTGTATATATGTATATGTAAGATAACTAAAATGAACACACTGTTGAATCTATTCGTTATTGAGAAAGAACAATTAACACTTATATGATTAGATTAATTTTACATGTCTATATCTGTTAATGTAAGTAACCATTTTAAAGATAACGATACACAATATTGGAACCATTGTCAAGATTCTATCATCTGATTTTGTAGACCTGCAATGTTACTGTTGTGTATTTACTCTAGTCTTTTGTTTGTCTCTTGTGCTTGTTGTTTTTGTTTTATATGTCTTTTTTTTCTGTTTTTTCTTCGCTAAAATAAAAAAAAAGTACAAGAAAAAAAAAGAAGATGCATTAAATGAAAATAATATCTATCAGTAGAATGGGTTTGCAGTAGATTTTGAAGCTTGATTAAAAATGTGTAAGATAATAAAAAATGAAAATTTATTTCTGGGCCACACCATACCACATTCAAAGATAGAGATACATAAGACATCACCATGTAGACAATAGCTGCTCATATGTTAGAAGGCAACTTAATAGTGAGGAGGGGGTAAGTTAAGAAATGTAGGTCAAAATTTTGTGTACTAACTAACAGCAAGTCAGGATTTCTTTTTTTTTTTTTTCTATTTTTCTTGAAAACTACTGGAATCATGGAAGATTTTAAAGCAGGGTATCAATTTGATTGTTTGACAGGATTACCTACTATGGAAAAACTAAAGCAATAGCTAATAAATTTAACACCTTTGCATTTAACCAAAGAGAGATAATATCCCTGGTGACATTCGAAAGCATATAATTTCATGGAATGGATTTTCAGTATTAATTTTGCAAGATGAAATTTATTAACTATTTAATAATGTATTAACTAAGAAAGAAGATAGTTTTACCAAGAAGTCTTCAGTGTAGCCAGTCACATCTCAAACTAATCTAAAGTGTTTCCACCTTTGAGATTTACTCCCATGAGACACAGTTGACTTTCATTTCCTAAAATAAAGAAGAGAGGTGTCAGAGCCAGTCTCTGGGGAGAAAGGTGTTGTCAAGATGCCCTGTAGGTTGGAGATGTGGAATAATATTAAAACTTCAGAAGTACATTCTACTATGATCTCTAGGGCAACTCAAAAAGAATTGGTCTATAAAATCTTGCTTTAAAACAAGCTACTTCATAGTTAATAAGTTTAATAGTCCGAAGTTCCAATTTGTTTTGCATTAGTACTATAAGTTTTCTTAGATAAATCTTGCAAATAACTGCCGAAGTACATGGGTGTGTGTACTTTTGTATTGATGTGTGGGTGCTTATGTGTGGACATGTGACAACTCTGATCAGAATCTTTCAAGGATTTCAGAAGGGAGTCTGGTATGTAAACCTGACCCTAGGTTTGGAACCCTGCACAGTGACTCTATAATATAAAATCAGTTCCTTGTCCTATCACGCCTTTTAAATATTACAACAAATTTCCTTAAACATTCAGGTAACATTATTAGGAATGGGTCAGAAGATAAATGAACAGTACTTACGATGGTAAAAACTTTGTACAATTCTAGAAGACTCAAAACTGGCATTTTCTATTTTCCTTTGAATATCTTATCATAGTAAATAGGTTATAAATCTTTAAGCGAACCATACCTATGTGCTTGGGTTACTATAGACCCAGGTGTAGAATGATCTGGAAAGATTTTCAGAAACTCTAGATGCTTCATCCTACCCTCAGAGTCACTGGTTTGGAGCAATGACTGGGCTTCATCAATGGTATCAGTTAACATCGTTGTGGATGACTTTATTATGTAGACAAGGTGAAACTGCTGAAGCAGATCAAGATAGGGTAGGTTTGGATAGCTACAGGCATTATAGAAGAGCTGAAAAATGGACCCGAGATGTAGGAGAGAATGATTGCCTAGCTCAAGTGAGTCCCTGGGTTAGTTGACCCACATCACAAAAAAAAAAAAAAAAAAAAAAAAAAAAAAAAAAAAAAAAAAAAAAAAAAAAAAAAAAAAAAAAAAAAAAAAAAAAAAAAAAAAAAAAAAAAAAAAAAAAGAGGGGTGAAATGGAAAGAAAAACAAATTTAGATTATCCAGATGGCACACAAGAAAACATCCACAAGTTCTAGAATGTTCTTGAAAGGTACTCAAAAATACAAAATCAAGAAAGTAGAGGCAGCACCATGACTTGGTGATACAGCCCTTGATTATCATGCATGAAATCCTAGGTTAATCATCAACACTGCAAAGAATGAATAAATAAATAAGCAGGGAAATATTTTCCTTTCTCACAATGAAAAAGGAGGCTCACTCTGAGATTTTGGAATAATCAGGCCTAAACTTTCAAGCGAAGAGGTAAGGAAAAATATGGATGAAAAGTGAAGAAATCTTATCAGAAACAGAAAATATATTTTAAAAAATAATGGAAATATTAGAATAAAAACAACTTTAAAAATTCTCAAGTTGATATACAAAATACATATAGCAGAAAAAAGCAGACATTATCAAGAAATGAATATTTGTGTTTGTACATGACTGAGGGCTTTCTGGGAATCTTCTACTAGAAAATGAATTAAAGAAAAAGATTCAGAAACAGAGGGATGATTAAAACACTGAGAGAACATCTGTGAGTCCTGTGTTTATGCTTCAAAAAGGGATGAACCATGGACTTAAGGGGATATTCCAGCAGTAAACTAGCACGGCTCATTTTCTGTGCCCCTTCACAGACAATATATTTAGCTATAATCCAAAAGGTAAAAATAAGTGGAATGCTTCCCCTCCATTTTCATGGGAGAAAGAAGATAATTAAGTTTCTTTGCCTCTCTTAGAGAGCAATAGAATAGCAAGTAGCTTGTATATAAGATTATCATTCAGATTTAGTTTGCATAGTGTGTGACTCCTGCATGTGTCTGTCCATCTAGCTCCTGTTACATTTCCTCAGAAGGTGGAAATTGTGTGAGGTGATACAAAATGACTCTTGCTGTGATGTGCTTTAAACAGTTGTTAGAACTAAGCAGAAGTAGATAAAACTGCTGAAACTAATAATCCACTGGTTCTTGCTCTGACCTCGTATCAGCTTTTTCAATAGTACAGCTAATTATAGATATTAGCAGCATATCACGAACTTCAAGAAATATAAATACAAATTATCCAAGCAAAAGAACAAAGACAGAAAGAGGTTATTACAATAAAAACAAATCTCAAAGAACACCAGGGACTTGTGGGGAAATATCAAGCAGTCCCATAAAGAGAGCAAGAGAATGGAATTAATTATTTAAAAAATTAATGGTCATGATACTGGCATATTTCATGAAAAGCATAAAGTTAGAGGGTAATGAAGTTCAGCAGAACCCAAGAGAACAAATATAACAAACCATGTCTAGGCATTTTGAATTCATATTAATTACTGCAGAATAATTATCTTCATAAAGGCAGTGATGAGGTATAGGTAACACTAACCCTAAATATCCCAGCTTGGCATACTAAGCATTTTAAACTGAAGGAAACTAAGCAGAACATTATCTCTGACCATACCCCAGTTTCTCCCTTCTGAAGATCCTCATATATCAAGTGTCCTGCCCCGTAAGCAGAGGGAAGGAATATGCACAGAGAAGACAGTCGGGATCGGTAGACATAGGTCTTGCTGTGTGCCCCCAGCTCTTACCACTGTATTACATGATGCTGTCCTCCAGGCATAATTCATATGACTGTCCATGAAATCACAGGTTTTTCCTCAGGTTTGAGGCCTTTATGAAATATGATGTGTCCTATAAACTTTTGGTTAAATTTGTTGTACTTTTCTGAATTCTGACTTTGATTATTCTTTTTTTGTTTATTTAAGTCTAGATCTCAAGCCTTGGAATGGGTGAGGAAGAGATACTATTTTTCCCTTTAGCTGAAGAAATATGGCATCAAGTTTAGGGAACTAGCACAATAGAGGCAACCGCAGCCTGAAGACAGAGGGACAGCATCTTTCAAATGATGAAGAAAGAAAAGTTATAAAACAAGAATTCTGTGTTTGTAAAAAAAAAAAAAAAAAATCTCAAAAATGACAGCGAAGTAAAGACTTTGCAGATAATAGAAAACTAAAAGAATCCATCACCAGTGACCTGCCACTGTAAGAAACACTCATGGACGTTCTTCAGGTTAAACAAATTGATACAACAAGAAAACGTATTTTTAAATAGCAATATATAACAAGGTAAATGGTTTATATTAGGCACATATAAAATTTTTTCTCTGATTTATTTAAAATTTGTAATTATTAGTATCAAAATAGCATATCAAGAGGCTTACATTATATATAGACGTAATACTTGCAACAGTGACAATAAAGTCATTACAGAATAGACTGGCCAAATTTTCAATTGACTGAAAATTGCTACCTTATTTTGTAAAGTGGCATAAAGGTAACTTCACACTGTAAAAAGCTAAGGCAGCATATGTTACATTCAGAGCAATAAACAATTTTAAAGAGGTAAATATAGATAAGAAGGAAATAAATACATTGGAATGAAATTGAAAAATGTACAAATAATCCAAAAAAGGCAAGAAAGAGAAAAAATATACCGAGAGAGAAAGGGCAACAAAACAAGCTATAAAATTATGTACCTGAGTCAAACCACATCAATAATTGCATTAAATGTTAGAGGACTAAACTCTGCAAAGGAAAAGCAAAATTAATCAGAACAGAAATAAAAAAGGAAGTTACAAATGAACTTTATACATAAATTTAATGATTAATACATTTTAGGATAAATTGATAGAAAACATTTCATTTTTCTTTTCTTCTTTTTTTTCTTTTTTGTTTATTTATTTATTTTTTTATTTGACAAGGTCTTGCTATGTAATTTTGTGTAGTCTTGAACACACTATGTAGACCAGGCTGGCCTGGAGCTCACTAGCAGCAATCCTGCTGCCTCAGCCTCTCCAGTGCTGAGATTGCAGGCATGCGCTACCACACCCCACAACCAGGTATCTTGTAAGAACCCTTCTCCATTGTTGGTGGGAGTGTAGACAGGGGCAATCACCATGGAAATCACTGTGGAGATTTCTTAAAATATTAGGACTCGAGGTCCCATTTGACCCAGCTATTTCCCTTCTGAGTATTTTCCTGGAAGAGTTAAAAACATCTTGTCATCGTGGTGTATGCACACCCATGTTTATAGTGGCACGGTTTGTAATAGCTAAATCTTGAAAACAACACAAAAACCCACTAACCGATAAATGGATTAAAAAGACACGGTTTTTCTATACAATGGGGTACAATTTAGGCATAAATTGAGCATTTCTAGCTAAATGGATGCACCCTGAAAACATACACTTAAGTGAAATAAATCGGACACGTG
>RJWM01011788.1:0-50000 GCA_004363535.1 Dasyprocta punctata | reverse complement strand
CTCAGCCTCCGGAGTGCTGGGATTAAAGGCGTGCGCCACCACGCCCGGCTTGTCATGAGTACTTTACATAGCAAAATCACACCATGGGTGGAACATGGGTCAAACTATAACTAACCTATAGGATTACAATATAGTCACTTAATACTGATTCAGTATGGAAATGATTTACATAGCAGTGACATACAAAAAGAACATAGGCATTCCTAAAAAGGAACAGGAGAATGGGTATGAATGTTCTGATCCTGGTGTTCCAGTCACCAATCTGTGCATCCAATGCCTATCTGTGCTAACTGGATGAGGTGGTACTAGTTACAGTATAATCTCAAGTTGCTGTTCACATCTAGGAAGTCTTCCTGGCATGACTTTCTTCATATCTGCCTCCTGTCACAATCTTCAGCAATCTTCATTTTGGGCACAGCCTTCTTCAAGGGGACAATCCCTATCTGACTGTTAGTTTCTACCTAACTTAGCAGTCTGTAATTGAGGGACCACTACTAAACAGAAAGACTAACACAGAGGTTTCTTCATGAGGCTTGCAGCAACTTTTGTCGCTTTTCCTCACATACAAAATGCATGAGAATATCTGGAGAAGGGGTTGGGCTATCTGCATATATAAAAATGCATTCTAGATCATTGAGTGGCCATGCGCATTAGAAAAAACTTACACATAGATTCTAGGTCTGTAAATACTTTGTATGCACATAAGAAATTATCAACTTAAAATTCTATTTTGTGGTTTAAAAATACTAAAATAAACATTAAATGTGACATTTATTACTCTTGATTTTCAGAAGTACAAATTGCAGCTCAAGGATTTTGCTTATTATGGGGAAAGAATGGCAATTAATACAATGGCAAAAGCAGAGACTCTAGCAGAAAATTATGCTAATGCTTAATTTCAAAATCACTTTGACTTCCAAATTCTGGTGATTGATGGCTATCTTTGACCATTAGTCATCCATTCCAAATTGCTTTTCTTCAGGGAGTCCATGCCACTATCATTAAGCCTACATGCCATGCCTGACCTATTGTCTGGAGGCATGGCATTTGACTTCAGAAAACAGTCATTCAACTCTTTTAGAGCATTGGTCCATGTGGCTACAGGTGTAATCTTTTGAAAAGAAACTCCAACCTCATTCAAAAGGACTACTAGGAAAGAACAAACCCACAAGCACCTAATTGTCACAAGGTGATCCAGCCACCATTCTTGCAAAGCAAACAGCCTCAAGTTAGGAAGAAGAACCAGAAAGCCATAAGAGAAGAGCAGATAGAGGTGGTGGGGAGTGGAGAGGACTGATACTATTTCAAGTCTTGTATCATCTCTGCATTGTATCTTACAGTCATCCCTACAGTGGGATTTTCTAGTTGCACAAGCCATTATTATTGCCTGGGCTAGTTTGAGAAGACTTTTCTTACATACATTAAAAATGCTTAGGACTTCCATATTATGAACTCTGTTCATGGTATGCTTTGTTTTGTCTTCATCAAATTTTGTTTCAAAATTGCAGGAAGATATAGACATATTTTTCAACAGTAATCCAAATGGCAAAATTCTTAAAACCACTAGTGTACATTTGAGTCTCTATCCACCTGAGCCAGTGCCAAGTAAGACTTCAAGTCTCACAGGCCCAGAACTACAGTCTGAAAGCCCAGGAATCAGGTAGGCTCATTAATTTTTATGTCTTTTTCCTTTTACCCTAGTCTCACATAACCACAAGCTTAGATGATTGCTTTTAGGCAGAGAAAACTGATTTGCAATCCAAGATCCCAGCAGGAAAAGAGAAAGTTCACTCTCTGCTTAGTTAAGTTCTTAGAGAACAGGAGTTGCATTTTTATTAAATCATGGAAGAATCTGAGTAGGATATCCTTGCCCCCACCCCTGAAGCTGAGCTGACAGGATGAAATACAGTTTATTAGCTCAGTTAGTGAATTGCTTACACAGTGATCTAATGGCCATAGATGTTTGCTATAAAGCTTTCTTAGTACCAGAGAGGGATTTTAATTAGACAAACTGTAACTCCTTTCCATTTATTAATTCTTTCCCTTAGGTTTGCCTTATGAAAAAGTGTGGATAATTAAAACCTGTGGAGAAATAACACTCCTTCCAAAAGTGTTGCTCTAAGAAAAATATTGACTTTTCCCTCCTGCCCTCAGGAAAATAGACACAATATGCATGCATGTATTGCATACTGACAAATATGCTGGCCTGTTTGGGTTCCAACTTCAGCAACTGGTCTTAAGAGGAAGTATCAGAGTATGAGAGAAAGACCAAGGTTAGGAATAGCTATAAAAGTTCCATAGCTGGAAGGCTGGTAGTTTAGCTCAGTAGCTTAGGGGCCTGCCTGGCAGGCGCGACATTGTGAGTTTGATCCCTGGCACAAAAATAAATAAATAAATAAATAAATAAATAAATAAATAAATAAAGTTCTATAGCTGATCTTGAGGGATCGCAACCTAGACAGACTAACAAGAGCTAGAGATGTGTGTTTCAGGTAAGTGTTTTGTGCATTTTCTTTTGATACATTAATTATCTGTCATGTAAACCACTAAACTCCCATTTTCTAATCTGTGAAGTGGAGACAATATGGACTCTTTTGTAGGCTAATTATGATAATAACAAAAGATAGTGTTGTGAGCATGATATTGGCACGGAATACACATTGTGCAAATAGTTGGTGTTATTAACACTGTTCTTGCTTGTCATTCAGCATCTAGCCATAAACTAGCTGAGACTTTCATGTTAATTTGCATTATTTTTCCTAATATCTATTCTATATTTAAATGAAATCACAAAATCATAAAACATGAGTCTTCACGTAAGTCTTAACGTGTCAAGAAGAGAGAATCTGTTTTAAAAAACATGGGGGTCTGATCTTGAATGTAAACGGTGGTCAGAAAAAGAAAATTCCTAAAACCCAAGAACTTTGATTTCTTTACTTGACCTTGGACATTGATGAACAGAGCCAGAACTGTATCATTCACAGACGACTTCCTGGTAACAGTCTTGTTGGAAGGGTTAGTGATCTGGACTGGAAATTAAATGGTTGAGCACAAACCACACACACACACACACACACACACAAGGAGAGTTAAATGGGACCATGAAACTCTGATAGCTTCTTCATCTAAAGCTACTTCCTCATAGCACTAGTTCAATAGTCAAGGGTGACAGATGATTTAAAAGATTTAGGAACAAGACTTATAAAATTATGAATAATAATGAAATAATTCATCCCCTTAATATCATTCAAGAAAAATACTAAAATAGTAAATAAAATGTTAGAAGTATTTTTTGGATAATTATTTGGATGTGTGTCTGGATTTTTAGATTATAGACAAAAGAAAATAATTGACTTTGAGATTTTTTGTGAATAAAGCAATGCAAAAGAATTTTAAGAGTTTCTGCTTTGATACTTTTGCTACTTTTTCATTTCAATGCTAAACCTTACTTTTTTGAGATTTGCAAAATAATGTTACTTTAGATACTTCTAGGAAAACAATGATATTCAATTGTTTATCAATGTTGTATAAAATTCTTAAACTCAAAAGTTAAAAATACCAGAAATGCATTGATGATAAAAACAGTCAACCAAAACTGACCTGTAGATGAGAAGGCCAAAGAATATCATTATAGTAAAAAACATATAATGGCCCATAGTATAATAAAATATAGAGACACATGTTGTGCTATTTATTTCTTCTTCTAGAGGACTTGGAAAAATAGGTTGGAGAATGGACACAGAAAGAAAAGTACAAAAATGATTCCACAAGAATATATTTATGAATCTACAAGCTATTGGAATACATATACATATATGCATGCATACTTAATAGCTACCATCAGAATATAAAATCAAACTTAAATATCCTTAATGAATCAATAGCTTGAGAGAATCAATATTCAGGTGTATATTTCCAGAGTTTCAATGGAAAGATTTGTCAAAAGAAACTTCAGAGTGAAAGGATTAGAACCTTTAGAGATTTATGTATCATGATGTTCAGCAACCTTTATCACTCTATGTAATGTCTTTTAAAAATTGGAAAGGAAAAGGTTTGAAAGAAAGATAAGACAGAGGCAAACATGATGGATGTCATCTCTTTGCACTTGTAGGTAGCAAAACACAGTCTCACTATTTCTTTATAAGAGCATATCTCTGCGATGTTATCCCCCCCACACTACTCAGCTCATATCCTTTTATACAGTTCCACAGAGCAAAGGCAACACCATTTTCTTCAGAAGTGATTGCTGTTGCCCTGTTACTCAACCCCTCACCCCATGACAAGAAATTGCGTCAACGGTGACAGTTCTCAGCCTCTAAAAGGCATAAAAACTGATATTTAAATGGCCTTTGACATTTCACTATCCAATTAGCTTGTCTTAATAAATGTATTCCTGACTGTTTGGAATCTGGTAGCATTGTAGTAAAAAGGTTGGAAGCAGTCAGTTCCAGATCGAGTTAGTTCTAAAAAAACAATGACTTTGCTGTCCAGTATTCTGATGTTTTAAAGGTTGATATGTAAAATCACCGTGCAAGGAACACGTGCCATCAGCCTATTCACCAGTTCTTACCCAAGATCTCTGGCTGAGTTTGGTCACAAATGTTTTCTGTAAAAACAGGTCACCAAAATTATTTTCTCTGTTTTCAGTGTTACATCCACTCTTGTATCTTTTAATCTCTTGACACCTTATCTGTAAACTGGCAAAAATAGTTATGGAGAACTTAAATATCTATTGAATTTACAGAAAAAGGTCATGAAAGGTTCTTTATTATTTGATATTTTCTTAAAGGTGATTGAATCACTTTACCTGGTCTAATACATAAATCTATGTAGCATGATGGATTAGAGAGTGGTCTCAGCCTGGCACTCTTGCTTTATAATGAGATTATGCTGTGTCATTGTCTGCCATGGTGCCCTACCTTCCACTTCTTCACCTTGGTCTCACCGTATGATTCCCATTAGTCAATGGATGTTAGCAGATATAACACTGTCTTGAATTATGTTTGTGTGGTTGGGCTTCGTCTTTCTCCTGTCCAAGATCACCAAGAAAAGAATATTCCTTAGCTAGACAGCTGCTCCAAAGAAGATGTGGATTATCTGTAGAAGATTCCAGCCCAAATCAGCAGACAACCGGCTGACCAATAAAAGTGAAAGTGAAGTGTTTACTGTGAAATGCTGTTCAGGTTCTTTAGTTGTTTGCTATGCAATATAATATGATCTTGGTAACAGCTGATGGAAACATTTTGCGAATTAGGTGTTTACACAGAACTTGAAGGACTAACGGAGCTGAATCCAGGAAATCCTCTAAGGGATAAACTTACAAATCTGAACTGACTTATCCACAAGGAAACTCCTACATCTTGTATAACTCAAGGACCATAGAAAACAGTGATTCAAATATCACACCACCAAAGCCTCAAACAGAGGCAAGAAAACTATAGCCACAATTAGTAAAATCCAGGATGAGAATTCACACACAGGAATGGTGGCACCTAGACTTTACTGTTAAAACTCTACCCAGAGAATGCTGCTACAATACTTTATATCTACCCATAGACCTAAATTCTGAATTCCTATCAAGTGAATCCTATGTCTGGTGGTTCTTGAATACCATTGGGAAACCCACCTATAAAAGAGCCTAGAAAACGTAATTGTAGCTGTTCAGCTTATGAATTACAAGTAAGCAACCAGGAGAAAGATGGATCAAGTGTTGAAGTAGTCACTCTATATATTTAGTACATTAAATATTACTAGAAATATAATGTTCTAAGATATGGTGATTTGCATCACCCATTTTGACACATTTGTGTATATATCTAGATACCATGATTGAAATTTCTATTCCAGTATGATAGAATATGGCATAGTGTAGCTTGTACACATATATATTTCTAATGCTCCATGGCCACCCAGTATTGTATGTGGTAATTATGTAGAAGGAGGATCTACCAATAAGGAAAATACTGGCATGAACAGAAATAAAGAGTAGGAGCAGTAGCAGGATTCTAGGTTGTTCAGACAGAATGACATGTATTTAGTGTTAGCAGTGGGGATGGGTTACTGTTGGGGTTGGGGTTGGAATATACTCCAGAACCGCAAATTCACTAGAGAAAAGGTCAATTCAGCAGATTGCTTTTTTATTAAAACAACAAAATGTTGGAAACCGAATCCTAATGCTGATGTATAAACTAAACTTACTTGAATCATCATATTTGATGTGTGGGAATAGCTGGTTAATATAGTACCTACTTAGCACTGAGAAAACTGTAAGTTGATTTGATTCAAAGACTAACAGAATCAAGTTATTTAATAGGGTGACATTCATCCCTTTGTTTGATTATGTTTTGCTATTGCATCCTACCAATCTACCACCATTCTCAAGGGTCTTGCATGTTCATTAAAATTTGTAGAAATCTGAATTAAGCTATCTTAAAAGCACTTTATGTTAACACAACACAGACATACACATACACAGTAAAACACACATTTTATTAAATGTAATATATTTTTATATGTTAAACTTATGTTTATTTGTTTTATACACCAGAAATTGTGTACAATCATAAATTTATCTTCAAAAATACTGCGTGATTAAAGAAAAAAGGGAGGTGCTATTTCTGCCATTTATTATCAGTGCGATACCAGATGTCATTCTACTTTAAGCCTCATTTATTTTATCCGCAAAGTGGGGGTAAGAACATTAACACTGGCCACCTTGTAAGATTTTTAGTGAGAACAACAATAGGCAATTAGTGTGTCCACTTGCTGTCATTATAGTACTATAGCCATAAGAATTATGTCATAATGATTGCCATTAGCATCATTTGGCAAAGGAAAATGTCACAGTTGTAAATATTTCTAAGACTACAAAGTCAACATCAGACAAGCTCGGTTCATTTGTTGCTATGGTGATGCAATTCAGACACATGAATTTGGTTCAGAATTTTCATCAGCTTTGGCCTAGGATACTTTTCTTTTAATAATGCATGTGTCATTACAAAATTCTATTTACATGAAAGGTTTTAATTATCATATGACAAAATTTTTTATAAATCCAAAGGTTAATAAAAGCATTATTGGCTCTCCAGTTAAATAGTCCCATTAACAAATTGTATATGGACAGTGGTGGTTCATTTTCTATGATTGCTTTATAGGTAACATATAACAACACCTCATACCAAGTTTCACTAATAGCATTACTTGTACGTAAATTACATTCTCATCAATATAATCTTAGTGAATGTAAGTGAATTTTTCTGTGAAATATATAAAATATTAAACTCAACACTTCTGGTTACTGTCATCTCCATCTGCACTATTACCTCATTCCTTATACATAGATATAATTTTTCTTACACCTCTAACCTATGGTGTAACAAAGCTATACATGTGCTTATACATTAAACTTACAATTGTTTTTATTCCTGTATTAAGAGAAATGTAAACATTAATAAATACACATGACATCATGAGTGTTTATCTCTGATTAACTAAACATAAAACCCTTAGAATAATCAAACGTAGGTTATCTATCTTATATACACATATATGTATATTACACACACACATATATATATTTCTAAATTACATCTTCCTCTGAAAGCTTATACTAATTTAATTTTCTAAACCAAAGATTCTATTGATATTTCTCCTCCCAAAATAGATGACTATCTCAAAAATCAGCCAATTCAAAATGCAAAAATAGGATGCTGCTTTGCAGTGATCTGGGGATTGAACTCACAACCTTGTGCCTGCCGGACAGGTGCTTAAGCCACCGAGCCAAACTCCCAGCCCTGGTATTTTGAGGCAGGGTCGCACTATGTAGCTCAGGCCAGCCTTGTGCTCACATTGTAGCCCAAGTCGGCCTCTAACTCACAACGCTTCTCCTACCTCAGCCTCCCGAGTGCTGGGATTAAAGGCATGCACCACCACGTCCGGCTTTGCAGTGATCTTTTTGACATATATTTTCCTGCCCTTCACTTTCTTTAAAATATTTTTATATTGGTATAACATTAACTTGGGCCATTTTACAGAATGTTTGAATATATGAATCAATAACAAAAAAAAAAAACTCCTATAGCAAAATAACAAAGCAAAGAAATATAAAACAAAACAATAGCCTGATGAAAAAGTGAGCAAAGGACAAAAATACCAAAGAAACTTCTCTAAAGACATGAAAAGAGACAACTGGTGTATAATAATGGACAATAATGATTATCAGAGAAATATAAACCAAAACCATACCAAGATATCACCTCGTAATTTAACAAAATAAATAAAGATGAAAAGTACTGGCAAGTATAATGATTAATCTTAATTGTCAACTTGACTGGTTTGAAAGACACATGGAGGATTATTAAAACATGCTTTTAACTGTGTATGTGTAGGTCATGAATACCTTATTTTGAATATTGTATCTTTTCTTGGCTTGTTTCCCTCCTCTGGCCCAGTTTCCCTCCTCTACTTTTCAGCCACTATGGCCTGAGTAGTTTCACTCTACCACATCCTTCTACCAGTGTTCTTGCCTTGGAACTTCCCTGGACATGGGCTGACTCTCCTGAAACCATAAGCCAAACTCATCCTCTCTTCTTTTAATTTGTGAGTGTTGGATAATACATCTCAGTGAGGAAAAGCTGACTACTACAGGAGAGGAGTGGACAACTGCGATATTGTTGAGAATGTAAAATGTTGCAGGTGCTATGAAAAATAGTGTAGCATTTTCTTTAAAAATAAAGGTAAAACTATATATGAGCAGAAATTTCAGTTTGTGTATTTTCCAAAAGAACTTTATCATATTCATTACAGCATGATTCACAAGAGTGAATACATGAAAATACCTGGAATTTGATGGATGAACAGATTAAAATTAAACCCACACACACTACCTTAGGAAAAAAATCTGCGTTTCTTGACATGCTGAACACATTCTGGTTAAGTAAAATAAGCCAGTCATAGCAGAACAAATACTTCAGGATTCCACTTGGAGGATGAATTAAAATATAGAAGCTCATACAAACAGGAAGTGGCATGGAGCTTGGCTTGGACTGGGAGGATGGATAAGTGGAAAGTTTCTGTTCAGTAAGTGTAGAGATTTAATTATGCAAGATATAAAAGTCTGGTGAATTTACTGTGCAATCTTGTAACTCCAGTACACTATTGAGCCTGTAGAAATGTTAAGAGGGTATATCTTGTACTAAGTATTCTTATTAAAATGCAGATTCATTTCAAAAAGTTTCTCTTAGAAACAAACAAAAACATTAATTCCCTAATAACTGACACCCACAATGTGAAAAACATGTTTTGCTAGTTTTTTAAATGCTTGTCAATACTCTGTGTGGTGGATGAACTACTGGCCAATTTGAAACACCCAGCCGAACCGAATCAGCATGGTGCCAGGTGAGGAAGGCCCACCTGAGTATTGTTACCAAAAGCGTAAAAGGAGAACTGAATGGTAAGACCGTGTCCTGTGGATTCTCTGGAGAAACTTGTCATGCTGGCTTTCCTGATATGAACTCAACTGTTCTCATCATTGCAGGAGCTCAGGTCCTCTTTGTCCCCAGGTATCACTGAAGCTCTTTTAATGGGAGTTCTGGTCCTTACCTTGAGCATCATTTCCTGGCTCCACTGCGGATCCCTCAGCCTGTTGGTGCAGACTTTCTAGGTTTCACCACTGTCCTTTGGGCCTTGCCAGTGCAGATCCTTAATACAGACTTGTATGAGATGATGTCGTGGGCTGTAGGTTTCCACCTGGACTCATGGAGGACACGGCCATGGGTGTAGGTCTTTAGCTGGACTTCTGCAGGATATTGCTGTGGGATACCAGTGCTCAGTTGTGTTCGTTAGGTCGCTAATGGGTGGATACATATCCCACACTCCTGTATTTGACACTCTGGTTGAAAATTATAAAATAATCCTGTAAATTGTGTGTCCTGTATTATATCTTTTCCCTTGTAAACCCTGACTACAACACTCTAAAGTGAGGTGGTTACATTTTTTCATTACACTAATCTTTATTTTGTTAAATTCCCATTATTTATAGTTGTCTTGTGTTTGTTTCTTATATTTATCTTATTTTTATATCTGTGATCTAATTAGAATTTGTATTGTTCCTTGTTCTGATATAAAAATATATGCTTTTGTATATGTGGAAAATTAACTACTGGTCCTAACTCTATGCAATTAGTCATTTACATGACACTTTTATCTTGCCATTGTACACTAAATTTTTATTTTGTTTGTTCTCATATGTTCCAATTATTTGCTTATTCTTGTACCAGCAACACAGTTCATGTGACTCTGAATTATTTTACTACCTGGCAGAACAAATATTTCTAATAATTCCTTTAGATTCTTATATTTTCCCTAAAAATTAACTCACCACTGCGAACAAGGCCTCACATGGAGATTTGCACTGAAATGTCATTGAAATACTTTCTTATATGGAAGACAGGTAGCTATACAATCCACCAAAGTCGTGCTTTTCTTTCTTTTTCTCAGCAATTCTTTTAGTTCTACAAAATACTTTCCTTAGAATATTCTATTAGGTATGGTGATCTAAATATCCATGTGTGGTTATCCTTCAGAAAAAGATTAAAATTCAGAACTCATTTATAGCATGTATAATTGGCACATATATTATTTAAGGCTTTCCAATAAACCATTGTTAAAAAAGGAAAAAGTAGCGATTTTACACATTAATGCTCTTCACTGGGAATGCTGCATTCCAGCAGTATTCATTTACTCTGTACCACTTTAATTTATTCCTAAATCAAATATTCTCTCTATAAATTAAAAAAAAGCTTTCTTTATGAATGCACAAGAACAGTGGTTTAAATTTAGAAGAATTCCGTATTAATTATTTTACTGGAGCACAGTCAGATTGTGGAAGACAGAGAAGAAAATTCCACTAGTCACTACTCATGAAAAGATTAAGGCTCATCAAGGTCTAAGAAAATGAATTACATCATCCTTTCAATAAAGAAAAGAACTAGGATCCCATGTCAGGTCTGAAAAATGCTACTGTCATTACACCAAAACAAAACCAAAAACAGACAAAGGCTTTTTTTTTTTTTTTTTGGTCCCTTGAGAAAGGTTTCAGCTTCTCAAATTCTACATTACACGTGTGTACTAGCTCAACCAGCTTAAAGAATATTTTAAAATCTTTATACATTTTGTCTTGTCAATGATTAATCAAAGGAATATATTTTATCAAGATTGCCACTGTTATATACATATTTTTAAGGAGTCGTTGTTGTATACATGTGTCATACTCAGATCACACTTTAATGTTTATTTAAGACTGCATGTACACTGAGTGGCCTCAGTGACAAGGTATGTCTAATAAACCTAACAATAAACTTATTGAAAAAACAGTATTAGACACTTTCCAAATTAAGCTAAATTAAAAATAAAACGTTGTTTGGCTTTATAGTTGAATTTGGAGACTGTTTCTGAAACAATTTTTGAAGTGTATTCTTACGGCATTTAAATTAGGAAGTTAAACAGAACAAAAGTTTTT
Source organism: Dasyprocta punctata (assembly GCA_004363535.1). Classification (NCBI taxonomy): domain Eukaryota; kingdom Metazoa; phylum Chordata; class Mammalia; order Rodentia; family Dasyproctidae; genus Dasyprocta; species Dasyprocta punctata. The sequence goes on along the minus strand of RJWM01011788.1, from coordinate 38,482 downwards.
CTAAAATGCTTAGCCCACATCTAAGCAGAAATATAAAACTAGATCTAAATGCTCAGATAGCTGGGAAAATATCAGGTTCAGACTATGGTAGGACCAAGATTTCGACCTCTGTTTGAGCCAGAGTCTGGGACTCTGAGACACACACACACACACACCACACACAGAGGTCAGGCTTATATACGAATCAGTAAAAAAACTGTAAGATTTCAGTTTCGTAAGAAGATATTGTAAAATTTTTCCCGGGGATAACGGAAATTAATTACAACTGCGATTTTCCTGAGTTCTCAAATTCAATCTTTCTAGTCTAAGACTATAATCAATTACTTGAATTTCCTTATTTGAACCCTCCTACTAATTGCTCTGTAACTACGTAAGATTTCTTTTATTTCACAGTTGAGTTTTTCCTACTTTTTCTCTTAGAATAGATAGTGCTGGTGTTATCTTGGGGAAACACCTGGATTCTATCAAAATTTAACATCAAGTGTGAAAAGTCTTTAAAAATTTTTGTTAGTAAATATTAAACACGATTAACTTTTTTACACAGAAATGTAAACTTTCTTGAATTTAAATGAAGCTATGTGCTATTTTAGCACTATTTTATTGTAAAATTTTATTTATTTTATTTGACTTATGCATACATTAATTTCTCCCTGTAATTCTTAACATGGCACATAAGACAGTGCCAGTGTATAACACGTATTATATTCATACTTTCAAACTGAAAATGAGCAAGCCATTGACTACATTATTAATGCATATGAAAATATTCCTTAGGCTTAAATTTAGTTTTTGTTCATAATGTATCTTTCTTTACTTCCCTAAGAACTGCTCTCATTAAAAAATAATAGAAAGTATTTCCCCTCAGATTTTCACTCCAGAAATTGTGAGACAGAAAAAGTATATTTCATATTCACATATCAGAATGAGTAAGAAAATATTTTGAATTTTTCTTCAACGTCCATAATATAATGAATCCTACTATAGACAAGCAAGGTAGACTTCTGAGGAAAACGAGGAAAAGCTATTATGCAATTAATTTCATTATATTTTAGTCATTTTTTTCTAACAGTATATTACTATTTCAAAAAGCAGCTTGCAGAATTGAAATAGGAATTTGGTCCTATAACTTCTATATTTTAAGAATCCAGGGACATAGTTGGGAGAAATAATTCATTGGTAAAGAAAAATGATAGTTTTCTGACCTCAGGTAACCTCTTATAACTTCAAGATTTTCATCACCCAGTGATAATTTGGCGAAGAATTTATAGCCTTTATTTATTTATTTTTTGGGGGGGTTCTTTTCCAGGAGTGATTCATATTACTTTAATTAAATTATCATAAGAAAGTACATCTGATTTCTTTTCCACATTCACATTTTCTTTTTCTTAATTGCAAAATGTATGGCCTACTTATATTTTATTCTTGCAAATATCTGTAACACTAGCGGCTTGTGATATTCTGGTCTGGTGGCTCTGTGAAAATGCATATAAAGCTGCTTCTTTCGAGTAAGTTACAGACTTCAAAGGAGAGGATGGGGAAAATAGATTGTGATAATTGCAATTTTTAAAGTTATCAGGTTAGAAAGTTGTCAAAAAATAACATCACGTGCTAGACATATAGTCCATGCTACCCAGGAGACTGTGGCAGAAAGATTTCAAATTTAAGTTGCTAAATCCTTGGCAATGTAGAAAAAATTACAGTGGGTTGGGAATATAGGTTAGAAGCAGAGTGCATGTGTAGCATATGTGAAGTCCTGGGTAGGATCCTAAGTACTGAAAATCAATCAATCAATCATAAATTACGGTGTTTATGCAGATGTAAAGTGAGCATGTGTTAAGAATTTAACACATTATTAATGAAATAAACAGTAATATTCTAGAACAAATTCAAAGGGTAATCCTATAAAAGGTGTATGTTTAGATCAAAGATAATGAATTTGCAAATCAAGGCAAAATTTCATACTGAGAAATGTAGACTCCCCACTTGAAATTATTTGCATGCCTATATCATAATTATTTCATGTTTCTGATATCTGTAACATGTGAAATAGTAAAATTGCTCAAAACTAGTAAAATTCTAGGATCTAATAACCTTGAAGAGTGATGAACATTGCCTAGATTTCCACTGCTGTTACTCAACAACAATATTATATATATGTAATATATATCATATATCATATACTATATACTATATATACATGAAAATCTTTAATTTTCTTAACAGCTGCTTATATCCTGCAGAAGAAAACAAAACATCATGGGATCATCAGATTCTTATACAATAGCTCTTTGCTTTCAATTAATCCTTGAAGGTCACTTCTTTCCTGTACTACCAAAAGCTCAGCATCTGTAGTTTATACTCACTACCAATTTTAGGGCAGACAAAGTTATATTTTAACTCTTCAGAGTATTGCCACAGTAGATTAATCAGACAAACTTTGTTTCTCAGTCCTAGTTTTTCCTAATATGTGTTTTTATTTCTGTTGAATTTTCCAATATTTGCAGTGCTTAGTCTGATTTTTGTAGTATCATGTAAGTTTAGCTCTCCAATTCAGTATTGCCATTTGTGCCCATTATTTCAGAATACCTGTGTCATTCAAGTGCTTACTTAAAACTGTCAAATTATTTTCCTTAACTTTTCTTGCATTGTGACTTCACCAAATGCTATGGTGCTAATTCTAACCATTAATAATAACTCTGACATATTTTCACAGATCTTTATTCCAGACAAGTAAAGTATTCTGAATTTCATAGCAGTAGCATATCTTTGAAATAAAATCTGCTATAATTGGCAATCACATCATGTAGATACTGAAGCCAGAGTTCACTTTGGTATTTATTATCATCTACTTCCACATTAAAAAAAAATACAAAAAAAGTGATATTGGAAAGGTAGTAATTAGGAGAGGTGACTATTTTATTTCAGACTTTCTGCGCAAGTATGTTACACAAAAGAGAATCTGAACATGTGTAACTGGAACACACTCCAGGTAGATGTTTACTGATGGAATCTATGTCTAGGTTGCATTATTGTGGATCTATAAATTGATATGCAGAGGGCATTATTTTCTGTAAGAAATGCACAGGAACTACATTGTTTCTGTTCAAAGATAGTGTTATTCTGAGAAGTATGGTAATAATATAAAGTCATTAATATAGTTTTTATAGTATTACACTGTAGTAAAAACTTAAGATTTAAATTATGGGACATATAGAGATACAGTGAAACTGAAAAATATGCTAATTCCCACCTCTCTATATCTTAATTACAGTTTCACTCATAAAAAATTTGGATAAAAATCAAAATTATTTATTTTACATATAAAATATCTCAAGAAGGATAAAACATTACTTTTATTTTCAGTGATAATAAAAGGAAAATGCTTCATAAATTTGAAAGTTAAATTAAATGTATCATTAAAATTTAACAGATGGAGGCATATTAATAAAAATTATAAAGCAAAATAAACTAGAGCCAAACGTATCTGCAGCAATAGAAGTTTGTTTTAAAAATAAATTTCAATAAGAGTGAGCTGCACATATGCACAAGCACCTAGTGTCATATATGCAATGAATGAAGCAAGATCACACAGTGATATTAAACTGAAAAAGATAATGGAAAAATAGATATAGCAATGGAAAATAAAACACACGTGTTTTGTCAGTTTGTGTTACAAAGAGTTAGAATCTACAGAGAAAGGGTCAAAATCAAAAGACATTTTGAATATAATAAAAGTATGTAATTAGATGAAACAATGTTAATTAATGATGCTATTGGCAATAGTGTAATCCATAGAACTAAGTTAAAGATTTCACAAATAAATGGAATTAATCTATGCAACAAAAATAATGCAGGTTTTATTTATCTACTTTGCAATAAACAGAAAGAGTAAAATGCAGAGAAGTTTTAAGAATTAATTTGGTTCAAACACCTAAGAAACAACAGAACTGGTCTTATCTATAATTAGGCTTGTAATGCTAAAGCCAGTCAATTTCCTATATTTTATTAACCCCATAAGAAAAATGGACAGAAATACAATTTTAATGAGATTACTTTATAGTACTATTATTCCTCTTTTCGATAGAACATATTGGAAATAGAACCAACCAACCAACCAAAAAATTGCCATGACTATAAAGAATACAAATGTCATAATTGTCATAGACCTATTGACAGTTTCACCTTCCTTCAAAGTGTAGTTAACTCTGGTTAATGATGCTGTGGTCTCTGGGAATGTTAGGTAAATAACCCTAGGCTCGTGGTCTCATGTATCTGTTCTAAAGGTAACAGATTATTAGTTTCTCACAGTGTTTGTTTTATAGTTCTCATTTGCCTAAATCTTAATGTTAATTGTCTTGAACACTCCTTTATTATAAATGACTGGTTCTTAGTTTTAAAATCTTTGGGCTCAGTGATTGAGGGAATATAAATTTCCAATTTGAGAAAGTGATTATAATTATATTATTGAGTGAAATAAGGTATACAATTATGTTTTTTCTCTTATCTGTGCATATTGTCTAACATGCAGCTTCTCATTCACTAAATAGTATTTCTCTGAATCTACTCTAAATTGTGTGACTGGTTGGCATGTCTGATTATTGTATAGAGCAAGTAGAACCTCTTTCTTTGATGTTGCCTCTACCTGTGTTATCTCAGATGCTTCCCTCTCCTGCATTTATACCTACTGCTTTATGACAAATGTCTCACTGCCTCATTGAAATTTCTCATTCTGACATCACAGTGTGCTTCCTGTTTTCCTTTAACTCTTATCAAAAGCAGTATTAATTTGAGATGCTCATTTTCCCATGGTGTTTATTATACTGTACTATCTTGTTTCCACATTTCAAGCTCCAATATTTTAAAATACCAACACTGTCTAAATCAGTATTCAATTCTTAATCCTCTTCTACTATTACTCTAAGTCCTGCTTAGAAAATCCTTTTCTATTCTCTGTTATAACATCTTTGAGGACTGGTGACTTTTGCATTTATATATACAAGTCAGAGCCTGCCAGGTTCGAGTCAGCAAACCCGGACACATATGAAAACATGAGAGACAGATAATAGCTTTGTCAGGGTCATCAGGGGACTTTATGGAAATGAAACCCTCAACTGACTCAAACTACCAAATATATTGAGGAAAAATGAAGAGATAGATTTCTGTTGAGTGCAGAAGTTAGCAAGGTATGCTGACAATTTGACTGAATTACTAACTTCTATCTGATTGCCCCCACAGAAGCTTCCTTGTTTTCCCCTTAAAGGCCATCACTACTCATGTTGGCAAAACATCTTCAAAGTGCTGCAGTTCCTCAGAGATAGCAGTCTTCCACCACCTGGTCAACCTGAGCGTCTGAAACACTGACCTATTGGGGCTCCCAAGGAACTCCACAATTCTCTCCTCTAATCTCCAGATAGAGATAACTACTTGATTATTCAAATCTTCTTCCTTGAGAGCAGTAATCCATAGAAGAACAAAGACAGAAGGCAGAAAAAATTCTAGTAAGATTATCAAATATATCATTTTCCATCCTGCTAATAGAAATCTTAAAGCAGAATATTGCATTAGTTATAATATAGGACTGAATTGGATGACAAAATGTACTAACATTATTGTTCTGTGAAGTTTAGGATCATATTTGACCAGCATTTTAATGCAAGAGATCATTGAATTAAGGTCCACAGTTTCATAAGTTTTAGCAAAAAATAAGTTCCATAAAGGGGCTTGAGCATCAGAAAAGCGTTTCCACTCTAGCTACTTTCCTAAGGTCACTTTCGCATAGAATATTCTTCAGTTGGTGGAACACGTTTTTCCTCTAAAGTACTTTTTCTATCCTTGAAGTATAATATCCATTGATATTGAGCAAATGTTTTCAGTTAACGTTCTTTATTCCATGCACTCATTTTAGTAAGCAAAGCCTCTAATTAATACTATAATAAAAACAATAGCCAGTTTTTGTAAACAGCTTTTTTAATTTGTCAGTTCTTGTAGATATTTCAGGAACAGACACTGTGAATTCAGGTCTAGGTAAAATTTCTGCAAATCATCAAAAGCAATTTTAGGCTATGTTTCTATTTCATGTGTCACGATCTTTTTAAAAGTTATTATATTTTGCTGCTTATTTCCAACACCACAAACACTATAGCACATAAAGGAAATAAGAACACAGGAATAACACTGCTAAAGTGATCTTTATTCTTAGTTTACAGAAGCTCTTCTTTCTTGGTTTCATCCATGAATCATAACATAGTTAAACACAGTGATTGGTTTCTTTTTCCTGTTATTTTGCATGGGAACATAATTAGACATGTTGAATCATTTCCCTTTATCTTTCACATTTTTGATTATTTATTTTTTTGATTATGACACTAGTTTTTTATAAATTATTGTGTGATAATTTTGGATGGTGAAAGTTACTATAACTACATCTATGTCAAACCACACATACACAAAGATAAAATGGTTACCTGGAAAGAAAATGGTGTAACAAACTGTTGCCATATAATATAAGAGATTAGCTTCATAAATTTTCAGTATATAAAGACACTTAAGTCAATATTAAATGAATATTTCATAAAGAAATATCTGAATAAAATTGATTTCACTAACATTAAGAACATCTATTCAAAAATACAATATTCATTATAGAAGAAGCTCATACAACTGTAGAAGAAAAATATTTGTAAGAAATGTAAAGAAAATGTGTAATTTATGTAGCACCTAAAAATCTTCTATAAATCAAAATGACAAACAACCTAATAGTAAATTATAGAAAATAATTAAACAGGTATTTCACATGAGGAAATACAATTGAGAAAACCTATCAACCTAATTAGTTTACACAACCTTCAAAGTAAATTAAAATATGATGGCAGTATTATTCTTACAGACAGACAAGTATGTTAAAAGTCTTTTATAGCCAAATACTGGAAACTATAGAGAAACCATTGTTCTCATATGCTACTAGTGAAGCTTTAAATTAGCATAGTCAGGTTAACAAACAATGTGATAATTATTTAGTAGTATTAAGTATTATTAACCTATACCACATTCGGTTCCAAAGTATAAACGTGTACTTTTGCATGCAATTGTACAAGTCTAAATATTCTCAGCAAAATTCATCATAAAGCATTTATCAGACTTTTTATGAAAAGATGAAAAGTCACTGGTAAATACCTACATAATTATATTTACATAGGAGAGATATATTTCAACAAAACATTGAAATTACTTGTGATATTTTATATTCCTGAAAAATTTATAGTGGATATTATGTGCTTAAACAAAAGCACAGCTAATTTAAGCATTCCATGTTTATATACATTTTAAAACACAACTCTACGCACACAAAAAAATGCCAAGTTATCTCAATTTCAAAGGATAAATAAAAATTAAAGAGATAAATTTTGTCCCGTACTTATGGCAGAATACTCTACTCATCAATGAAGTTAAATGAATCGCAACTACCCACAAAAAGAACTTGGTGATTTTAAAAATTATAAAAAAAATAAAAGAAACTAGAAAAAAATGCATGTTCTGTGACTCCATTTATTTATCATAGAGAAAACCCATCATGAGTTATATACTTAGGTAGGCCAACCTGTAAAGAATTGCAGTAAAGTGAATAGCTATTTCAGGGAGTGATCAAGAAAGAGAGGCAGTGAATTTGGGATCTGTCAATGTCCCTTGCTCACACAGTTAAGTATTACTTAAATATTTGGTTTTCAATATTTAAACTGCATATTTATGGTTTTATGCTTTAACTGGCACAGTAAGCAATAGAAAGTTAATGTATTGGCATCATGTATTTGAATTTACAGATTTTTTTCAGCTCTATCATTCAAGTAATTATTTCTGATAGGAAAGATAAATACAAACATGAAACAGATAACATTCATACCAATATTTTTCCTTCATCACAGAACTTTATAATAATTTAATTAATTAAGGTTTTTTTTTTCAAATCTTACATTACTCTTGTCATCAATGAAGTAAGAAGTCACAATATAGTCAAGGGCTGAATATATCTGAACAAATGCGTATAAAGTACCCTGGGAGAGTAGAAGGAGAGCTGTTTCAAGCAAGATGTCAGGGAAGATTTCAGAATGTGTTCATTCTTCTCTTGCTATCAATGACTCTCTAAAATCCATGTGTTAGAGGATTAATGCTCAGTGCATTACTACTGGAAATTCCATTAAGACATGACTCTTAGTGGGAGGTCCTTAGCTTATTAAGAGTGTGATTCTGAAGATGATTGTGGAATCCTAGCTTCTTCCTGTTTTTCTTTTCCAACATGCTCATGAAAGAAGCAGTTTCTTCTGACATTTCCTCCCAAACTGTTTTTGCCCTACCATGGGCCAAAAGAAATGCGGTAGATCAGTCATAGACTAGAACCTCCAAAACTGCAAGATAAAGTAAACCTTTCTTAATTAAGTTAACTATCTCAGTTATTTTGTTTCAGAGATATGAAGCTACCATGCTGCCACACTATACTTTTAAGAATACCTTGGATTAAGGAACTAAGTAGAGGCATCTTATAGAAGACTTTTTATGCAATAAATGGGCAGGGAGAGGAAAACGCAGTGTGTAACTAAAGCATGAAGTATGAGTAATAATTTATTTGCCCTACCAGATTCTATATTTTTATGGAAAATTCTCTCTTTTTCAAAATACATAAAAATACTTCTGAATGTTAGTATGTAAATTATGTTTTGAAGTATACAAATTAGAGAAGATAATAAGACTTTTAATAAACCCATCTGTAAAATGAATAATGCTAGTCAGTTGAATTCAGCAAACAAGGATCATGCCAGTGTATCACATGGAAGGCAGTGATTGTGGCAAGTAAGTGCTGTGGAAGAAGAACAGGAATAAAGTAAAAGGATTTTTTATTCTTGAATATAGGTGAATATGTGAGGATAATGAACTTCACTAAATTGAGATGAAACGAGAATTCAAGGATTTTACCTGCAAACTCCATTTTGTGAAAACCAATGTCTCCATTGGAAAAGTGATGACATTCAGAGACAGTTTAAGCATGAAATAAAAATCAACTTTTTGCACTTATCATGTAGTTTTAGTGTACATTCTCTTGATACATATGTAGAATACAATATGCAAATATCATTTTAAACATAATTGCTGTTTTGTAACAGATCTACGCGTGCTTATTTCCCATCAAATTCCCAAGATACTACTTCAGTTTTACTTTCTCCAACATACTCTCCCACCATCTTTCAATAAAAACTTGAATTTTCCCATTAATAAAATTAGAGAAATGGCCATTTTGTACAAGTGGTATCACTTTTCAGTAGCACTTATGGAAGTTTGTCTTTGCTTATTCTCAGACACTTACTGGATTCCATCTTGAATTAGACTTTGTCCTATATGAACTACAATATAGAGAGCGCTTATCCACAACTGTTGGATAAAGCACATCTGGGCCCATGGAATCTAGCTAACACAAGAAAATGTTAAAACCATTCAGTGACTTAATACTTGAAAAGTTGAACATGACCTATCATGTTTATTTTCCCAGACAGTTCCAGATCCTGGGGTTAGTAATTTATGAATATTTTTTAATGCAGTGTTCTATGTTCTTTCTCATACTATTTTAAAAATAGAAGGGCTACTAGTAGTGCACAGATTTTATTAATGAATTACAATGTACTTAAATCCTTTAACTGCATTACATCTTGAGATTTAGGTAATTTTATCCTGATGTAGCATTCTTACAATCTGTGATGATGAAATGAAGTATATGAATGACTGCTGGAAAATTAAAGTCTGTGCCAGGGCCCAATTATTCTAATACCAGCAGCCAGAATTGAAAAAAAAAAACATGAAGTTTTCTTGTTTCCATGACAACCACAAATGGAAATTTCATAAATCTTAGCAGGCTCAAGAGAACAATGGATTTCATAAATTATAATTCAGTATATTTAATTATATGTGATGTTTACTTTTTAAAATATGTATTTTCCAAACATGATTTTTTTTTACTTTTATGCCATCTGAAGAAACAAATCAGCCTCTGCTTCTTTAAAGAATTATACAAATTCTAAAACAAGGACTATATCCTTTTCTTTTACCTCCTCTGGAGTAGGCCATTGTGTTTCCCAGTAAGATGTCAAAAGTTTCAATGCAGAACAGCCTGCATCAATTATACTCACAAACTCTCTGGAACTTGTAGGTTGGTCAAAATCACATTCATCTTAAACACAATTATTTGATTTACATCACAGTACTGCAGGTACATATTCACATAAGCACGTGATATAGAGATGGAATGGATTTCTCTCAAAACCCTTTTGCTCCTTATTAGAAATCTGTGTCTTTCATTCCCACCAAATCTTCTCCTTTCCCCACTTGTCATTATGAGATTTTCAATTCCATGCAGTGGTAATTAACGTAATGCTAAGACCTGCTTACCATACTCTGCAGTATGCCACATTCTTAGGTTAAGAATATTTCTGAGACATTTGGCAGCTGTCAAGACATTTTTGTTTAATTAATCAGGCCCCATAACTTTTTATGATTTTTATTGCATCAGTAATGCAAACTTGACTTGGCCGAGGAGCGATCCAGTTACAACCGCGCAGTGCACGCAGATGCATACCCGAGGATGTGCCCAGCACCCACATGTATGCATTAGAAAATTGAAGAGAACACTGCCACTCCATTTGTGTTAAAGATGCTTTTCCGTCATCTAATACCAACTGAGAAAATAATTTTCTCTGATTATTACGTTGAGCAAAATGGAATATGAAGACATTTTTCTTGCACATAAATGGGAAACGTACGAAGTGGTTCCATCTTATACTTCCCTTTCATGCTATTGTGATGATTTCTAATACACTTTTCTATGTTCCAGACCTTTACTTCTTGCTATGCTTTTTCATACACTGATTTTCCTTTTACCCTCATCCTCCGACAGAATGATATCTCACCAGATCGCTCATGGTGAATACTGTCCTGTTTTCACCTGTATGAGGCTCAGCTCTTATCCTTGAATCAATCACACTCACTTCACAGCTATAAATATTTATTTTTGAAATCTCATGTCTGAAATGAGGCTTGGCCTGACTTGATCATTATAAAGTGTACACATTTATCAGACCATCTTACTGTTCCCCATGATTATATACAATTATTATCTGTCAGTTAAAAATAAAATAAAATATAAAGCATATTTTCAAAGGAAAGATAATATTCCAGTCATTGTTAATTAAACTCTGTGGCTATCCCTTTACTTAGCTCTATATGACATTCTTCTATCTGTGGTGAAAATTGGGGAATAATGTCTTAATTTTAACTTTAATTTTTGACCTTCAAAAATATTTTAAAGGTCCTATATGAGTTGGTGGCAGCTTTATTGCCTTCTAATCAAGACTATATCAGAAAGCAAAGTGTTAACATGTCACAATTAAAAGACTTAGATTCATATTCATAAAGCCCTTGTCTAGAATATATCCCCAGTAAGCTTTTCAATGTAAAAAAAATGTTAGCAGTTGATGATTCTGTAGGATTCCTTTTGACCTATTTTATATGGCAATTTATGATCTGATTATCCCCTGAAAAATCTCTTATCTTTATTTCATATCACAGTTAGACTACCAACACTGACTATATCCTCAAAAATATCCAAGTTTACAGTTAAACCTAAGCTCAAAATTCCACAAAAATTTGTGGCACTTTCACAGAAAGGAAACTACGTGCTATCACAGTGTGTCACATTAGATTTAGTGTTAGAACTCACATCCATTCAGATTCCATATTGTAACCTTCAGAGCGTATAACCAAGGCTCTCTGCTATAAGCAGATTCTAGGGAGGTTGCTTTGTTGGTGGGACCTTAGTAAGCGTGATACAAGCTTTGATTTAAAATGAGACTATCCTTGGAGGCTTACACTTTTCTTCCCTGTGCTTGGAAATATGAGAAATATGAGGCTAAAATAAATGATCTTGAATTTTTTGCTACTTTGAAAAACTAGATTGAACAGAACTGTACCCAGTAACCTGCAAACTGCTAGACATGACTGAAGTCACTTGTTTTAGTCATTTCATGCTGCATAAAACTACTCCAAATGTAAGTGGTTTAAAAGAGCATTTGCTTTTCTCCAGGATATGGTATTTGGGGAGAGTATGGTAGATGCTGGTAGTATTCACCAGCTAAGGTATCTTCAAGGCTGCCTGGAAGAATAATCTGAAGACATATGTATCTCTAGCGGATGATGCTGACTGAAGACTGAGTGTGCTGGATTCTCTCAGGCAGTTTCTCTGTGTGAACCAGTTTGGTTCTACCGTCAACCTGACTGCTTGGTTGGTTAACTGGCTAGTTGACTGGTTGACTGGCTGGTTTGTTGACTGGTTGATTGATTGACTGATAGGTTGGTTTGTTGGAAAGCATATGTCTCAAGAATCTAAGTTCAACAGAGTCTGCACAGCTTTTTAGTATCTGCTTATAGCAGAGAGCCTTGGTTATAGGCTCTGAAGGTTCCAATATGGAATCTGAAGTGATATGAGTTCTAGCACTAAATCTAATGTGGCACATGGTGATAGTGTATAGTTTCCTTCCTGTGTAAGTACTACAAATTGGGATTCTGGGCCTAGGTTTAACTGTGACTTGGGAAATCACACACCTAGGATAAACCTATTAGATTCAAAAGGGGACAACCACATATCTTCAATGAATATATGATAGTAATTGATATATATTAAGAAAATCTTACAGAGTGAAATACATGTGAATGTAGCTGTATGTGAAAAATACAAAACTTGCGATTGTTCTAGACTATGTAGACTTCAAGACCTTCCAGATGAGTGAGCTGAGATGACCAATGTGTTAAGAATGGTCTGAATCAACTCAAAGTGCCAATCCAGAATATTTTAAGTGGATAAGTGATAGTTGTTTCAAACTACTACATTTTGAGTGGCTTGCTAAGCACCACGGGATGATCTGGTAATTGAAACTCAGAAACTTAATGCTTCCATAACAAAATCTGGAATATGTGGTATTGGCTTAGGACCAGTCAGTGGGCAAACAGATGGGAGAACAGTGGAGAAACAGTTAGAGGTGTCTAGAAAAGCAGCAAAGAAACAGCATAGCTGTGAAAATGATGAGCAATCTGAGGAGAAGCTGAAAAAGAATGCTGACTTCTTGAGGCCTTCTTTATAATGAAGCAATGTCTATTATGTTATCACCTCACTAAGATTAGCATTGCTTCACTATTTTTACCACCCCAAATATTGCCAACATTTTGAACTTAAAATTGCCCTGATGGGACATGTTTTCTAGGCAGCAGAGTGTTCCTTAATTCCTGTAAGTCCTATTATAGTTACACCCATTTCAATAAGGAAATAATACACTGCTCTTGCCACCTAAAAACCATAGAACTATTTTCTGTTGTATTTCTCTGAGCTGATATTGCAGTAGGTTCTAATTCATGGGGTTCTGGGTTTTTCTCTTGCATTCAAATATCTAAAAGTATACTGTGAAATTTATATGTACTGTATTAAGTGTATTTAGAGTAATCAGAAGATTAAAAAATGAAGACTTGTGGAGGTCCTTACAATTCCTCCAAAATATACAGTGCTCTTAAAATTTAAGATGTGTGAATCCTTATGTTTGTAACAGAAGTGGATTCAAAATTGCTTACCAAAGGATACACGTAGCTGAAAGAATTTCCCTAGTTATCCTTTAAGACAGCACCCACTCTATAACTTAGATGACTGTGTTTGTCTCTTAGTTCTATTGTATTTTGTGTGCTAGTATTAGTTCTCTTCTACTGTATCTATTACTTCCTTGTTAAATATTAATTCAGTGTAACTATGCCAAAACAGAGAATACCCTCTTATTGCCTGAAGAAAATGGAGGAAATTCTCTGATTATGTCTGTTGAATCCCATGATCATTTTCAAGAAATTATTTTAAGTCATAAGGATTAAATGTTCAAAGGCTGTACATAGTCACATATTTTCTTGTACTTGTAAAGTAGGAAAGATAAGACATCATAAGCAGTAAAAATTAGACTTTAAATTAGACATTATAAGAAATGTGAGTGCTAGATCCCAAAGGAAATGTAGTACTCTACTCCCCTTTCAGATCTTCTAGCATATCTAGTATCCTAATTTCATCACTTGGAAATATAATCAGATTTGCTGTTTTTCTTACTATTTTTAGTTGGAAAAAAAGAAAAGAAAGAGTTTGACTACCCTTAGAATACATGCTGTTCCTGAGATACTGTAGTTCACTATCATCTCTCCTACTCCAGACATTTCTAAACTTTTGTGCTTAATTAATTTTAAGAATGGTGAATATTGGCCCAATCCACAGTCATTTCTTTCTGTGGGAGAGACTGAGAGATCATGATTCAAAATACAAAAAGCAAAAAGTGAAGGAAATAAATATGAAATTAGTGAGGTGATGATGTTGAGATAAAGAGACAGTGCATTTGATTTACCATATTTGAAAAACAAAAGTATAATGTCCTTACAAGCTTCACTTATTTGGGGGACTGACTAAAATCAATCATACATTTAAAGCCATCCTGGGCCAAAAAGGGAATTAAAATCTACTTTAGACTACACAGTAAAACTCTGCTTTAAAAAAAAATTGACACAAAAAAAAGGAAGAAAGTTTCACTTTTGAGGGCATTTTATAATGCCTTATCCAACCAAATTTGCCATTTTATAGCAAAGTAAACAGCTGGTTGCAGTCTTAATCCACATGAGTCATTGATGAAGCAAACAAGAAAAAAAGGTAGATAACAAATCTATAAAAGAAAAAAAAACTATTATACTTTGAAATGATTGGTTTTGATTTTGGAATTCATTTGTGGACCTATCTAGTTAAATAGGTTTATATGAATATTTTCATAAACTTTCTTTTTAAGCAAACAAATTATTCTGAATCTCTGAAAACTACCTGGGATGTGCACAGGATTAAACTGAGTGGGGATTAAGTATGCATATTGATGCATAAATATACATATATTCTAGGTAGATAGATATATGGCTGTGCTTGTGAACTGGTGGGAGGCATGTGGGATTGTGGTATGTGAAAGGAGATTGAGAAGAAAAACTTTATAAAAGCAGTTTCTTTAAGAGGACAAGATAAAATCTGGCAAAAGTTAATATTGTTCAAACACATTGTCTAATAAATGTGCACCATTATTGATTAGCCAGAAACTAAAAGGAACTGAATAAGCCAACTACAAATATTCACATGGCTTAATTAAAATTGATCATTAATTTTTGATGAAATATCAAGAGAGATACACAAAGGTTCCTTTTATGTGCTTTCTGTTAAAGCTGAAGAAATGGAGTCGCAGATGATAAAAGGTAATGGAAAGGATAATGTCTACTTTGGCTCATCTTGTATGCTTGATTTTTTTCCCAATCATGATTTGGATGTTATCCAGTTATAACTTCAAAACTCTCAACGCACAAATACCTTTTTGATGAAAATTCCCTTGAAGTTTCATTTCCTTCTACCTATTGATAACACTACTAAATGATAATACTACCTTTTCTGAAACTCAGTATACTGTATGTCTCTCTCTTCTTTTTCTTATGCCAAATGCCTTTGCTTGAAGAATTACATAAATGAAGACAGCACCCTGGCTCATTTTAACTGTCCTTTTATAATTGACAGAGTTCTGCCACCATGCCATTAAAATAAAATCCAACCTCCCAGCAAGACACAAAGCTGCAAACCCTTTCAGGTGTCTCCCTGTTTGCATCTCTCCCCCCTATACAGAATGGGTTTGTGAAGATTAGAAAAACATCTTGCTTTACTCATCTTCCAAAAGATACTGTTTTAACAAACCTTCTGAAGTGCAAGTTGCCCAATATATTTTGTAAGTTTATAAACTATATTGATGAACCACAGTATGATTGCTCTAGTTCATCTGAACTAAAAAAATACACTAAAAGTAAAGTGTTGTGTTATATTAATTAGGCTGTCCTTAGAACATAAAAAATACTTCCTACTACTACTTTGAAGTAAATAAACTCACTTGGGTCTGTAGAAAAATTGTAATTTCAGAAAATCTAGTGCATTGTTTTTCATTATTTTTTGGTGAACCAAATAATTCTTTTTTATCCTCCAACAGGAATCCAATGACAGCATAAGTTCTAACCAACTCAGTTTTTCCTGCGTAGCATCATTATTTCAATAAGGCTATCATACACCTTAAGGTCTGACCTAGGAAAATCTAGAAAAGAAAAGCCGTTATTGCAATACATGTTGGTTACTAACGTGCTTTTTAAAATTTCATTATTTGTACATTCAATAGCAAAATATTACCTCACTGTGATTGTTATTTTGTTTTTGTAAAAACAGATGGAGTCAGATGTAGCTCATATAGAGTTTCTTTTTCCCTAAGGTAAGCACCATATGAAATAAGTTACAAAAATCCTGGATAGAGAGAGCTCTGAGAAAAATTAAAATGCATAAATAATTTTCAACACTTTGCTTAATGTCACAAACTCTCATGAGGTGCAGAAAAAATATGAATAGGGTATTCTGTACAAGAATTTATCTGCTTTGTGCATCACAAATATGTTTTTTACTTACTTTTTCCATGAAGACTATAAAAATGTTACAAATTCCACAATTTCTATTTACATTAACAACTTTGCAAGGTTTTAAGATTATTGTCTATAGTCAATGTCAACTTTCAGTGGACTAAAATAATTAAAAGCTGGAGTATTTTCTTGTTCATAATACTTTTTGCCAGTAAATGTCTGAATAAGTACATGAATTTTAAGACTGCATTACTTTTTTAATCATTGATATAGGAATGGTGAT
This sequence comes from Dasyprocta punctata, assembly GCA_004363535.1. Classification (NCBI taxonomy): domain Eukaryota; kingdom Metazoa; phylum Chordata; class Mammalia; order Rodentia; family Dasyproctidae; genus Dasyprocta; species Dasyprocta punctata. The sequence continues at coordinate 21,675 of RJWM01011788.1, read as the reverse complement.
TTGTTTGAACTACTTACAAATGAATAGGAATAGCACTTGATTTTAGAGTTAAAATTATTTCCCATTTATCACCTATTTCTGGTCATCCGGGTCATAACAGAGCAAAGCTCACCTGCTTCACTTGGAATTTAATTATTCTGATCAGTGTAAGCAGACAATTCAAGTAATTCAGAATGACCTACGTTGTTTGTTTGTGGAATGAGTTTTTGGCCTAAATTACTTAGCAAATTGCTTTTAACTCCATTGTTTCCTAATGCATCCTATTTAAAATTTTCCCTGTTGGGTATTTATGAACTATTACACAAGCTTATTTACTCTATAACTGTAACATTTTCAAATTTACTTTGGTGCAAAATCACAGATCAACATTTACGAGCACTATAATATAGTTGATGCTCAATATATGTATGTGTAATGCATTATTACAAGTGTATTTTTCTTCCATCTTTAATGTAACTCTCATAGCCTTGTTCACTGTTATGTATCTAGTTGCAAGAACATTGCTTGCTACAAGTAAACCAAATGTTGTTTTTATGAAAGGAGCACAAGAAGAAAGAAAACCAACTACAGAAAGGAAGCAAGAAAGCAACAAGAAAATCAGGATTGAGGATCTTGATGGGTAATCAAACATAGTTTATCATGATTTCTTCATAAGCAGAATCTGTGAACTTACTGTTCACACTCCTTGCTACTCAGATTTTTACTAAACAAATGTCAAGGTACTCATTTAACATAAGGGAAGAAAAAGCTTAGATGCAAATGTTCCAAAATTTCAAAGTTTGTGTTAAAATTCATATCTGTGCTGAGAATTCAATTTGATTTAGAAGGTCAACCAATCAAGAATTCCAGACTTCCAGGAAGAAGGTGGATTAGTAAAATGCAGAGAAAACAGACTCTCTGAGAGACACCATCTAGATGTGGAAGCATACCATCTTGAGGAAGACAAAAAAGGAGGGAAATGGGTTCCTTAGACCCAGGAAGAGTCTGAAGTCTGAATCAAACCCCACAGAGAGTGAAAAGAAAAATTTCAACAAAGAAGAAGACGGTAACTGGCAGTTTCTTCTCCTGGAGTTGGACTCACTGCACAAGGGAGCTGTTGGAGCCTGGGGCCACATGGTCGTGGTGGTGACTGGTAAATCCAAGGGCCTCTGTGGAGCCACTTGGTGGAGGAGAACGCGGGCGAGGAGGACTGTGCTGGCTGGCAGTGAGTGCAGAGGGCTTGCCAGAAGCCATTGTGGAGTCCAGCCAGATAATTCTGGAGCTAAAACTGTTGCTAGCTTCTCCCAGCAGCTCTTGGCTGGGCACTGACTCGCAGAGATTGCTTGAACTATGGCAAGCCCAAGGAGTCTGTTCTCAGGGTAGGACTGCTAAGGTTGTCTACTACTCCATCCTCCAGCAATTGCTGGCTTGTGGGGATACAGTGCCACAATTTGGGTTGCTGTCTCTATAGGCTGTCTACCAGTGAATCCAGAGAGAACCCTGGAAGTGGACATTTTTTTCTCCTTTCTTTTCTTTTCTTTCTTTTCTTTTTCTTTTTTTATTATTTTTTGTTTAGTTTTTAAATATTTATTATTATTATTATTATTATTATTATCATTATTATTCTGAGTGTGAGTGTGGTTTCTGCCCTCCTTCTGGGTGTGTTTTTGTTCTGTTCTACTTCTGGTCGCTTTTGGCTCTCTTTTCCTTCAGTCTTCTGCAGCAGTTTCCCTAAGTTGGTGGGGCCCATCTTTGTCCTCGAACCTACTTAGAGTCTCTTGCTCTTTTCCCACTTCTCTGCCTTCTCTTAAATCCATTTTGGGTCCTGACTCTCGAGGACAGATTTGACATATTGTGGACCTATGTATTGAATATGATTGTTTTATATTCTGATGTATGGTCACAAATTCAGTTTATATGACTGACGGTTGCAAATCAGGGATTGGTTCAGTTTACTGTTTTGTTGGCTGTGTTTGGTGCTGTGAGTGCCAATGCAGCCAGAATTAACTTGATTGATCTAGATAGCTGTTGGTCCTGAAGGTCCAGGACTGAGATTAACTGGGGGTCATGGAGAGAGCTGAGGCACTGTGCCAAGGAACCAGGGACCAGGCTAGGCAAGCAGTGGTTTCTCATCTCTGACATACTGAGAGGGTGGGATTTGCCAATAGACTCAGAGCCTGGGAACCAGTTACAACCTGGAAGATAGCTCAGGAAAGAGCTCATCACCTGGACGTCCTTAATACTACCATTAAAGCCACCCACCATAGGCAACTAACAGGTATCACTCTAGGAATTAAACTAAAGAAAAGAGATGAGAAGACACTTAAGCAGGAGAAAACCTCAGACACCCAGTTCACCAAAGACAAACCCAGGGGGCAATGAGGCTGAAAAATCCAAAATCTCCCTACCAGGTTTCTCTGAAGTGGTAACAAAGCAATTGAATGAGACTCTGCAAAAAATGAAATCAGAAATAATCTCTCACATAACCACAGAGATTACCAAAATATACACCATGCTTTGTAATGTTAGAGCAGACACAGACGAGAAAATAAATGAGCTTAAGCAAATTATGGAAGTACAACACAGGAAGCAAATGGATTCCATAAAGCAGATTCAAGCAGATATTCAGGAGAATAAAAACACCACTGAAAGTATTCAAAGCAGATCAGGCCAATGTGAGGACAGGATCTCAGATATTGAAGACAGGCTTGCAGGTAGTGACCAGGAAAAGAAAGATTTCTCGAAACTAGCAAGGGAACATGAGAAATCAATCCAGCAGCTGCTTGATGAGACAAAGAAGAATAACTTAAGATTAATTGGAGTCAGTGACCAAGCAGTAGATACTACAAATGACATTAAAAACATCCTTACATCGTGTCAGAAAACTTTCCTGGTAGAGAAAAAGAATTTGACATACAAGTAAGTGAAGCATATAGAACTTCAATTAGCAATGTTAAAAAAAAAAATCTACTTCCAGGCATGTCATAGTCAAGATTCCAGAAATTCAACACAAGAATAACATTTTAAAACCTGTTAGGGAAAAGAAACAAATCACCTATAAAGGAAAGCCCATCAGAATCACAGGGAACTTCTAAGCACAAACTCTCAAGTCAAGGAGAGCTTGGAGTAAAGTACTCCAAGTTCTAAAAAAACCCAACTTTCAACCCAGATTGATGTATCCCACAAAACTATATTTCAAAATAGAGGGAGAAACAAAATACTTCCATGATAAGGAACATCTGAGGAAATTCACAACCACTAAGCCAGCACTCCAAAATGTTCTGAAGGACATTTTAGAAAGGGATGACAAAGACTAGAGCTCCATGAACCCCAATAGAAGGAATCCACCAGGAAAGGCAAACAATTAGAGGGAAGGGAAAAAGGAAAAAAAGGGGGGCAGGGAGCCAATAATAGGAACACAAAATGATAAGAATAAGTCAATATGTATTGATTTTAGCCATCAATGTTAATAGTCTCAATTCACCAGTCAAGAGACATAGACTGGCAGAATGGATCAAGAAGCAAGATCCAACAATATGCTGTATACAATAAACACATCTAATTCAAAAATATACCCATAGACTGAAAGTCAAAGTATGGAAAACAATACTCCATGCAACAGAAATTCAGAAAAAACAGGGGCTGTTATTCTATTTGCAGATAAAGTTAATTTTAAGCCAAGACTGATTAAGAGAGACAAAGAAGGTCACTATGTCTTGGTAAAGGGAACAATCCAAGAGGAAGAGATAACAATCATGAATATATATGCAACAAATATTAGAGCACCCAGTTGTATAAAACAATTATTAATGGACATGAAAAATCAAATAAGCCTTAATAGAATTGTATTGGGAGACTTCAATACTCCACTGTCACAAAAAAACAGATCAACTAGACCAAAAATCAATAATGAAATATTAGAATTAAATCAAACTTTTGAGCAAATGGACTTAGTAGATATCTGTAGAGTCTTCCACCCTACAATGTCAGAATACATTCTTTTCAGCTGCACATGGGACATTTTCCAAAATAGACGATATACTGGTTCATAGTACATGCTTAAGTAAATGTAAGGGAATTGAGATTGTCCCATGCATACTATCAGACCACAGTGCAGTGAAGTTGGAAACCCATGCCAAAGGAAACCACAAGAACTTCATCAACATATGGAAATTAGTAGCACACTACTGAACAATCAATGGGTCACAGATGAAATTAAAGAAGAAATTAGACACATTTTACAGCTGAACAACAATGACAATACAACGTACTGGAACTTGTGGGACACAATGAAAGCAGGCTTAAGGAGGAAGTTTATAGCAGTAAATATAGATATCAGGAAATTAGAACAAGCTCATATAAACAACTTAATGTTGAACTTCAAACTTCTAGGAAAAGAAGAGCAGACTAAACCAAAAGCTCATACAAGGGAGGAAATTACAAGGATCAGAGCAGATATTAACACACTGGAGACCAAAAAATATACAAAATCAATGAATTGAAGAGTTGGTTCTTTGAAAGATTACATAAAATTGATAAGCCCTTAGCCAATCTTATCAAAAAAAAGGAAAGAAAGGACTCAAATCCATGTAATTAGGAATGAAAAGGGTGAAATCACAACAGACCCTGTAGAAATCAAGAAAATAGTCTTTATCTACTTCAAAAACTTGTATTCTAATAAGATGGAAAATACAGAAGAAATGGACAGATTCCTGATACATATGAATTACCTAAGTTGAATCAAGATGATACAAAAATTCTAAACAGCTGAATATCAATAAATGAAATTAAATATATAATTAAAAACTTACCAACAAAGAAAAGCCCAGACCCCGATGAATTCACTGCTGAACTCAACAAGAAATTTAGTGCAGACCTAACACCAGTATTTCTCAAACTCTTTAATGAAATTGAAAGGGAAGCAATACTCCCAAATTCATTTTTGGAAGCAAGCATTACTCTGATTCCAAAACCAGAGAAGGATCCAACTAAGAAAGAGAACTACAGGCCAATCTCCCTAATGAACACTGATGCAAAAATTCTTAATAAGATACTGGCAAATACACTGCAACAAATCATCAAAAAGATTGTATACCATGATCAAGTGGGATTCACCCCAGAGATGCAGGGATGGTTCAACATATGTAAATTCATAAATGTAATACATCACACTAACAGAGCCAAGGATAAGTCATATGATTATCTCAATAGATGCATAAAAAACTTTTAACAAAGTCCAGCACGCATTCATGATAAAAACACTACAGAAAATTGGAAGAGATGGTCTTTATCTTAACCTGATAAAAACTATCTATGACAAACCAATAGCCAACATCATACTAAATGGACAAAAACTGAAAGCTTTCACTCTAAAATCAGGAACAAGACAAGGATGTCCACTCTCTCCACTCTCATTCAGCCTAACTCTGGAAACTTTAGCCAGAGCAATTAGAAAAGAGAAAAAAATAAAAGGAATAAAGATAGGAAAGAAAGCAGTTAAACCAACATTATTTGCAGATGACATGATATATTACCTAGAAGATCCCAAAAATTTCACCGAGACTCCTAGATTTAAAGAGCAGATTTAGCAATGTAGCTGGTTACAAAGTCAATACTCAAAAATCAATAGCATTTCTGCACACAAATAACAATCTCACTGAGAGAGAAATTAGGGAAACAACACCTTTTAAAATAGCATCTAAAAAAATGAAATATTTAGGAATCAGTCTAACAAAAGATGTAAAAGACCTCTATACTGAAAACTATAGTACTCTGAAAAAGGAGATTGAAGAGGATATTAGAAGATGGAGAGATATTCCATGCTCTTGGGTAGGAAAAATGAATATAGTCAAAATGTCCATACTTCCAAAACTATTGTACAGATTCAATGCAATCCCAATCAAAAAATGAAAACATATCTTACAGTATTAGAGAAAACATTCTTACAATTCATCTGGAACAACAAGAGACCTAGAATAGCAAAGATGATCCTGGGCAACAAAGACAAGACAGGGGGCATCACAATTTCTGACCTAAAATTATACTATAAAGCTACTGTGATAAAAACAGTGTGGTGCTGGCAAAAAAAAAAAAAAAAAACAATGGAAAAGATTAAAAGATCCAGAAACAACTCCAGACACACTAAGTTACCTTATCTTTGACATAGGTGCCAAACACATTCACTGGAAGAAAGATAGCATTTTTAATAAATGGTGTTGGAAAAACTGGCTTTCCACATACTGAAGATTAAAACTGGACCCATATCTTTCACCATGTACTAAATTAAAATCTAAATGGATTAAAGATCTCAACATTAAAACAGAAACATTAAATCTGCTGGATGATAGAGTAGGTAAAACTCTTGAAGACATTGGTGTAGGCAAAGACTTTATGAATAAATGCCAGAGTGCACAGGAACTATCACAAAGAATCAACAAATAGAATCTCATCCTACTGAAAAGCTTTTGCACGCCAGGGAATCCACCAACAGTGTGAAGGGACTACCCACGGTCTGGGAGAAAATGTTTACCAGCTGTCGCTCAGATAAAGGATTAATATCAAAAATGTATAAAGAGCTTAAAAATATCAGTCCTTCAAGATTTAAAGACCCAACCCAAAAATGGGCATCTGAGATGAACACACACTTCTCAGATGAAGAAGTACAAACAGCAAACAAATATGAGAAAAAATGTTCAACAGCACTGGCCATTCGAGAGATGCAAATGAAAGTAACACTGAGATTCCACCTCACCCCAGCAAGAACGGCTATTATTAAGAAGTCAACCAGTAACAGGTGCTGGAGGGGCTGTGGACAAAAAGGAACCCTTCTCCACTGTGGGTGGGAATGCAGGCTGGTGCAACCACTCTGGAAGTAGGTGTGGAGATTCCTCAAAAAGCTAGAATTGGAGGTCCCATTTGACCCAGCTATTCCCCTTCTAGGTATCTTCCCAAAAGAATTAAAAACATCCTACCACAGCAATATATGTGCACGTATGTTTATAGCTGCCCAGTTTATAGTAGCTAGATCTTGGAAACAACCTAAATGCCCCTCGACTAAGGAAAGTTGTGATATTTCTACATAATGGAATATTACTTAGCTATAAAGAACAGTAAACTAGACATTTTCACTCTTAAATGGATGAGTATTGAATATATGTTTCTCAGTGAACTAAATAAGTCACACATAGGTAACCCTCATGTTGTTGCACTTGTGTGATGAATTGAAAGAAAATCAATGTATAAAAAACCTAGTTAAGACAGTTAAAGAAAAACAATTTTGTGTGAAAAATAGGTTTCACAGGGTCATCTTCAGATTTCACTTTTAATGCAAAATGTTTATTTGAAAATAATACAGCAATCATAACACAAAAGACAGTCATATAGTTGGTTTCTCTTGATTCATTGGGGCAAAAGTTTTGTGCTAATATTTTTCTGGACAATGTTTCATGCCTATATCTTACACCCTAAACAACTGCTGTGAATACAACAATATGCATTGTGCTGATTATTTTTATTCCCCTATTGGCTGGTTGTGAAATAGTTTTGCTTTGGTTTCTTACTTTCTTCTGTTTAAAATAAAAAATAAATAAATAAATAAATAAAATAAATTTTATTCCCATAATAATAATAATAATAATAATAATAAAAGAACTTCAGTGACTTCTTGAGCAAGCAAATATTTTCTATTGCTTGAGACAACTTGTTCTAGTTTGGAAAATAACAATCATTAAAATTTTTTAGTGTGAAACAATGAAAGAAAAGAAAAGAAAAGAAAAAAGAGATCCTCATTACTTCCACTGAGTTTGACCTAGGGAGGAAAGCTACAAAATGACAGTTACATTTAAACTAGCTTTGGTATTTGCTAATACACAACTGAAAATGTATATAATATTAAATTTTTAATTAAAAACTGTAATATTATAATTAAAAACTGATTAAAACTTTGTTTCTTGTTATAATACAAACATTTTCAAGGAACCAATCTTCCTCAAACTTCTCAAATATTTCCCAAGATTTTAAAACTTATGGCATGTAAAAATGATAAAGTATAATAAGAAAAATATGAATAATATGGAAACAATCACTCAAAGTTTTATTTACTGAAGAATATCTTTTATGTATTAAGTGGAAGATCATATCAAAAATATTTATAAAATATCTTTATGCTATATTTTCATTTTTCCTGGAAAAGTCACAAATGTAAACCAACCCTCTCTTTTAATTTATTTAAATAGTATCATTATTAATTTTTTAAAATATTTATAAGAATGTGAAAATATAACTTTGCACAAAAGAAAGAATGAACAATTAATAAAGAATTAACATTTAATATTCCAGAACCAACTTTACATACTAAAAATATTAATTTTCATCATGTTTACTGAAGAATCTAGGGGATAAAATTAAATGGGTAGGGCTTTGATTTTTATTGTTCTAATCTTACAATTTACATCATTAAAATTTCTTTTATTTTTTGTGGATGAAAATTTTCAATGATTTGAATATTTTTAGTCTATATGACTGAAAATTTGTATAATGAATGAAATAGTCTTGATAGGTTTTGCAACAGAATGATAGAAGTTAACTTTGATAGTTGCATTATTTTGAATATTATCTCACATAAAATAAAATGTTTTGATACTAAAGTCAGTTATAGTCTCATTAATTTTCTCAATCTTTACAAGCAAATATCAAGCATGCAATATTTAGTGTGCAAGTTTTCTAAGTGTCTTCTTCTAAGTGCTATGGATTGAACAGGGAGAAATACATAAATTAAGGTCATTTTGTTCTCAGAAATTGTACCTTTCAGAAGATAGAAATCAAATGAATAATGAAAAAGCAGAGCATTTTAATATGCTTTTAAAATCTATAAAAAAGAAAAAATGTGATACAGTAGATCACTTTTAATAAGTGGTTTTCTCTCATTTTTTGGTCAAGAAAACTCATATTATAGAAGGGTATAATTGAAATAAAGCCTGAATTATAACAAGAAATAAATCATGTAAAAATTCAAGCAGTATCATCTTGTTAAGAAAAACATAAACTTCAGAATGTTCTAGGAAAAGGAGATTAATTTCGTTCAGGAATAAATGGCCCGTTTTAAGGCTTATAGTGCACATGAGGAAGAATGGCCTGAAATGAAGTGAAGTCTAAGTATGGTAGAGGACATAATGCAGAACTAGAATTTTCACGTTAGAGGGCATTGTGAATAACTAGAATGTTCTAAATCCATTGACTATCAAATTTGCAGCTGAATCACAGTATGACTCAGTTTATATATCACGTTACTTATGAAACTGATACATAGGTGGGTTAAGCACAGGCCATTTTAAAAATATACTATATTCTCATCGTCAATGAGATTGGCTATTTCTTAGTCCTTTTAATTAAATGTTTGAATAGAAAGGAAGCAATACGTTCTAATAAGAATTATAGAAAGGCAATCTTTTTACTTCACTGAAATGAATGCTTAAAAATTAAGTTTGTGAGCCAGGAAGAGTGGTAAACACCTCTAAGTCCAACACTCTGAAAAGCTGAGGAAGGAGGATTGCGAGTTTGAGGCCAGGCTGGGCAATTTTGCAATTAAGTGAGAAATTCAAAACAAAGAGGCTGGTGAGTAAAACTAAAGGCAAAAGCCCCAGGTTCAATGCCCAGTACCAAACAGGTAAGTACGTAAGTAAATAAATAAATAAATAGTTGTAAAATATCATTATACAGTACAGTAAAAATTTTTGAAAAAAAGTGACATTAGCTTAGAAATGGGCCAACTTTATTTTAAAACAATGTATCAGAAAAACAAAACCAAAATTCTGTCATTTAATACAGCAATTTGAAAGATGGTTTCAGTCCAGGCCTGTTGTCACACACCTGTAATCCCACCTACTAACAAGGCTGAGGCACGAGGAGCACAGATTTCAGGCCAGCCTGAGCAATATAGCAAGACTGTTTTAGACTAAAACTTAAAAGGACTGAAGGGGTGTAGCTCGGTGACAGGATACTTGTCAGCAGAAGGGAGAGCCCGGGCTTCAGGGCATGCTGCTGTGGACAACTAAAAAGGGAAAGAAAGCTTCTAGAATATCCATACCTACTGGCTACCCATAACGAGAAAACAAAAAGTAAAATGTGTCCTTTTTATTTGTATTCAAGAAGCAAAACAGAACAAAAACTTTCGAGACCTTAATGTGACCAATAACAAAATGTAAAATCTCTAAAAATTTTAGGAGAGAATTTTTATAATCATGAGTGGGAGGAATCAATATTTTGTAAACTGCCTAAAGTACTATAATTCATCAAGCATATCATAGTTATGTTAAAATTTGCATATTTATATGAAAGAAGATATCTTGTTTATGGAAAAAATAAATTTGATTGACTTGCAGACAGCACTTACAAAGAACATAATTCTAAGTCAGATACGAGGTTAACTATTTGTTAGCTGAATAATATTTACAATGATGAAGCACAGGACATGTAATTGAATGAATAGTTTTGAAGGGGATTATATTTTCTATTGATAGGAAATTCAGAATTTTACTTGACATTTAGTTTTCCCATGATCGTGTACAAGTTTAAAAATCATCTCATTGTAATATAATAGTAAAATATAAATTAGATGGCCTTAAAATTGTATTCAGTTTATTTATGTTACGACACTAATGGACCATTCAAATGTAATTCACTGTTTTGTTACATTTGATTTGATTTGGTAAAACATAATATGTGAATTGTTTGTGTCTATTTCAAAATGGGATTTTCCAAAGCCGTGATGTAATAAAGCAGCTCTCTAATCAACATTTATTACCTGAAGATACAGACAACATAAGAACAGTATTTCATTTGTTAATTACATATTTAAATGAATAATACAAAGAAAATAAATTGCTAATGGTGTAAGTCAATATCACATACTACACTTAGCATGTAAAAACAACACAATGTCATAATTAGGGTTAGAATAAATACTGCTTTCTTCCTGGAGCGATATAAGTTAATTTAGCATTAACTGTGATTTTCTATTATACTTATCTACTTATTCAATTATTTTAATTCATCTAGTTAAAAAAATTCTAAATAATAAGGAAATGTTCCAAAATGGCTCTGTGAAAATTAAAATATCCCAAAATTTATTCTCCATGAAATGAATACTTAATTATATTGCTAACACTCATTATTATGTTGCTTAGAATTTCTTTACTCTATGATGACTTTTAAGTGATATTAGTATCTTCAGCATATATATATTGTTTTATCCAGGTGTGTTAGCCCGGCTACTTTACTAGACAATTTTAAAAGTTGCTGGTTTTGGTATGGGTATGGAGAGAGAATCAGAGGGAGAGGGAGAGGGCAGATCGGGACACTGCCTGGATCCTTTAGCGGGCACCTATAGGTGGCTCATGCTACCATGATACAGTCCCTTAGGATTTTAGAGCAGTGCACGCTTGTCCTGTATGGATAATTACTCTCCTTTTGAGAAATAGTTTTTGTGGTAAAATCAGACCTCAGAGGAGATTGTGTCCATAACTATACACCATGAGGTTACCGTGTGACTTGATCTAGTCCTTCTCAACCATCTGTTACATGCCCTACGAAGCTATAAATTTGAGTACGGACAGCAGCACTTTATAGTCATATGTGCATTTTCTACTATATTCTCTCCTCTGGCTTACAAATAAAGCCTTTTTGAAAATTCCCTATGATCAGATGACAGAAGAAAATAAATCTCAAGCTAACTTTTTAGATGTCCTGTATGAGATGCTGGCACCATTGAAAGTGAACAGAGCAGAACTCCAGGTACTTTGGGGAGCATCTCTGGAGAAAAGCCACGAAGAATGATGCTTTCAGTGCAGACGCATTTGATAAAGTTATGGCGGTCAATACTCATTTGTATTTGTGAAAACTCTAAAAGCTTGTCTATTAATGCAGGGTGCTTAGTCTCCATGCGTTAAAGCAATTTTGAAGGTTTCATGACTTCGGTGGATAGTCAGTTCCCATATATTATACAAAGCAGACTTGGAGAATGTGAATTCTCTGTTGCAATGAACCTATAATTTAAGTATAACACTTGGTATTTTCTTTTCAATGTAGCTTTCTTTGGTTGACAGCCTTAAAGCCTTCTACTGACACATAATTAGGTATTTTCTCCTTTTCAAACAAGCTCTCCAGTTTTCCAGTGTTTCTTTTTTTAGTCATTTCCCTAGGATTAGTTTGTGGGTTTACCAAAACTGAGAATTGACACAAGTGTATAGTTCAGGAAAAAAAAGAATGAAAGAAAGTAGTATATAACATAACAGGAAGGGAAAGTTTTACTCAGACATAAAGCCTGCCACCAGATACAGTTTAATTGTCCCTTGCCACTCACTGATAGGGTAGTGACAGCAGTCTGCAAGTAATTGATTTACTGTCTCTGTCCAAACTTCACTGCTAATTTTAATCTGTATGGTTAACATGACCACTTCAGCTCCACCTTAAATCATCAGGAATTAGATTCTCATGAGGAGCACGCAACCTGGATATTTTGCATGTGGAGTTCAAAGTAAGGTTCATGCTTCTTCCAGACTCTAATGCACCCCTCATATGACAAGAGACAGGGCTCAGGAGGTAAGGCAATCGATGCGGAGTGCTTCTAAATAAAGATAAATCTTCAACTGTTTGCTTGCTTCTCACCTCTTGCTCTGTCACCCTGTTCCTAACTGCCCAATGACTAGCATCAGTTTGTGTCTCAGGGGTTGGGGACTTCTGCCTCAGTGTGCCTCTTAGTATTACCCTGTGATTAATATCAAGGGAAAAATACAACCACTTCATCCAATCAGAACACCTAATGACCCAGACCCTTCAAGTCCAGTGATTTTTATCACCCCAGGAGATCAACAACAGTGATCAGCTACAGTTTGAATAAGTAAATGAATGTGAAATGGGTACTGAAAGAAGGTAATTAAAAGTACAAGCTACTGCCACACTGAGAAGTACAAATTGATATTATCATGAGTATTTTCTCCTTATTTTGCTATGAATGTGTGTGTGCCTGTATATACAGTGAGTTATATACCTTTGCTCTCATTTTTGTCTCATTGTCTTAACATGTAGCATGAAACTATTGGCTTTATATCATAGTAAGTTATGATATATAAAGAAAAATATTAATCTTAACTGAAGGACTAGACTATGAGAAGTGTTACTGTGTTCTCAGGACACTGGATGTTGTACCATGTTACATAGAACTATGACCTGGTCTTTACTTTTATTTGGAAATGAAGTATGGTTTTAAAAGATGCATATATGTGCCTAGTTAATGAAGAGTGGACTTGTGATAGCTAAACTATGGTATCTACATGTTTGGGGCAATAAGGTGCCTGTGTATTTGGTCAAAATTCACTTTTCATGTTTGTATGTGGGTGTTTTTGAAAGAGATAAATATTAAAGTCAGTGAACTTGGAGTAAGGCATTTGTGAGTGGGCTTGATCCGCTCTTGATTAGGCCAAAAGCATAAAGCATAAAGTCCCCATTTACTTCAAAGTGAGGATGTAACTAAGGCTCTCATTCATCTGAGATGCTAAAAGCAGAGACTGAAGAAAAGAGCAACTAACCAAAAAAAAGTAATCCATGTGGGAAACAAATGCTCAAATTAAACTGTTTATTACCTAAAGTAGAAATCTAGATATACGAATGTAAATTGTTCTCTTAAGACAAAGGAATAACACAAGCTTTGATTTTACTTTGTTATACCAACTGGGAACACAGATTAGTGTATCTAATTTCTGTTTCTTTGCTCAATATTCTTCCTCACTGTGATGATCTCCCCTTTGCCATGTCACGCGTTTCTTCCTGGTGGTGCTGCCAATCATGTAGTCTTTTCTGTCTCCTAGTAATGTCTTGGTATAAGCTAAAAGCATCCAAACTGAAGTCCTCCCATCATATTTCTTTCACTGATCATGAAAAGGAGAGGAATTGGACTGCTTGTAGCCACCTACCCCTCCTGGTTGGAGACTGATCCATCAAGAGATTGAAGTAAATAGTAATAAATGGTAAGATGAGAAAGAATCAGTATGCCAAACTCACCAGCAACAGAGTTTGTGGCATTGTTTGGGACACAGGATCCATACTGCACACTAGCATAATTTAAGTTGTTTCTAAAGTAGCTGACTCATTCTAACACCCATAAATAAAATATCAAAGAATATATAAAGATGTGTAATGTATAACAAACATGTAGCACCATGAGAAACAATATAAGAAACAACATGGAATGAATAAGAGCAAAAAGGCAGGTAATAGGAAAGAGGAAGAGAAATCTTTTGGAAAAGTGAAGGGGACCAAGATATGGAGGGAGCAGGGAGGCAGAAGGAATGAAAATAAGACTTAAGGTGAATTATGTACGTGTACCAACTCCTCACAAAGGACATACTCACTGTGTGATGCGAACACACACTAATAATATAGTAACAAATGAAAAAAGAAACAATGTAAGACAATCCCAACTCAGATTAGATTCCCATTGTAATAAAGGAGATAAAACAAAGATAATTTGGTGTTTCTGAAGATGAAATATCTCTGATTATCACAGAATTTTTGAGTTATTTAAACTAAGAAATATAATAGGTAAGGTCTAGGATAGCAGAAGGTTAGAAAGCTAGTGTCTAAATAACCTAGAAAAGTTATTTATACCTACAGTATAAGATGATGCTCTAAAATTGAGAAGCCTTTTATTTCAGCCATCAGATACATCTAAGAAGAACAAATTAATACATCAGTGTTTGATTCAGATATACTATTTTACAAAAGTTTTCATTTCAGAGTGCCTCATTTTCATTTTGGAAGTATTACGTATCGTGTAGCTTAGAAGCAATTATCTCAGCCTCTCATCCCTTACTGCGACTCCTTTATTTGCCTTTGTGTGAACTAACAATGACAGTAGAGGAAATCATTGCCTGGTGGATCCAGGTGGAGCCTTTTGTGAAGACACATCTCACAATACATTTTCAGCCTCTTCATTTGCCCATTTTATAAAGCAGTGCTGTGGATATATACAGGGCATCTTCATAAAAAATAAAATCAAAAGTGCCCATTTCTAAATTGTCAAGTAATGTTGACCTGAAAGTAATAGAAATATAATAATAATGCTGATGATAATGCATAAATAAGTAAAGGATAATGCATTATTCTCCTATAATTCAGGTTTTTTTGTTTCATTCATTACATAAAAACCTTTCATTACTGAATGTTTTATGTGGAGTTCAATCTCTGAGCTGTTAGTAGCAAAATTAAGATAATTAATATGTGATCATGAACTGAGTTTAATCTTAAAAAGAGAACATATTTTTTTCCTAAATAAATGAAAACTTCTTTTTTTCTTTCTGAGTAATAAAGGATATAGAGACCTTTCATCTCTGATGAAGTTTCCAGGAAAATTAGAAAAACGCACATAAAAAAGTCTCTTTATTGTCATAGTCACGTATGACATTTTGCATATTTGATGTGTTTATTTTTTAATTGCAGAAAATGCCTTTATTCTCTTCTATTCCCAGAAACCATAACTGGAAACAAAGATCACAAAGCAAATGCACTGATTTTGCAGGCAATTTCATTGAGTTAAAACATCTTTGATATTCAAAAAAACTTTGTGTTTAATCATCAGGCTTTTACGGGCACAGATGTGTACCAGGTAAGATTACAGAGGAGATTTAGGAAGCCTTTGACCTCCACAGTCAGGCTTGATCTCATTCTTGTTGCTTCCAGGCTCCTTTTCTGTAATGAGTGCTGCTCAGGTTTGGGGTCTGAGGTCAGAGTTGTGAAGGACCACAGAAGGGCACTGACCCTCAGTATCACAGTGATTCTACGTTCCCTGTCTTTGTGCCTGCCAGCTTTCTGCGATGAACCTCTAGTGCATGCAGCTAGATTTGTTTTCCAATGACTGTCCCATCACAGCTGAGAAATCTAGATTTAGGTTTTGCAGTTTTGCTTGTTTCTGGTTCTCAAGATCTGACATCTGTTTCCTCAGTTTCTAAGTGACCATTAATTCTATATTCACAAATGATATTCTGAGATTCAGACCCCATTCTCTGACCCTACAGGCAAATCCAATTTGCTCTCATTAAGAAGTACAGATATATTAGTGTATTTAATCTTAAGAGTTCAGTTTTTCTACTGTTCCACCAGTATTATTCAGGTAAAGTGATTAAGTCAAAAAACTTTATTTTCCTACTATTTGAACTAAAGATTTTTATTTTCACTATGAATTATAATGACCTTCATAACAGACAAACTGACTACAAAATTACACACTTTTTGACTAGTAGGAGAGAGAATTTTTGGGGTAATTACAAGAACTTTGGCATTTCTCATGCCCATTCATGTAAGTTGGCTCTTATATATTTTCTTTAAAACCAAATTTAAGGTTTGATTTTTTAATAGTTTTAAAAACTGTATCAGTCTTGGCTTTAATTGAAGAAATAATTAGCTATAAAATTTAAAAACTAATGTTGTTATTACAAAAAGTGAAAAACTTAGTGTCCATGAGTTTAAAATGTTACTGAATTCAAATTGGATTAGCAAGCATTCTTCCCACATTAGAGGAGATTTCTCTTCTCTGCTTTACTAAACATCTACTGCTTTCTACTACTTTTTAGAAAATCCCTGTCATAGACCCTGATGAATGAACCTGTAAAGCTAGCCTTGATACTTTTTCTAACACCCTTATTTTATCATTAGCAGTATGTTTGCTGTACATGAAGCTTACATTATTCCTAGGATGTAGGTACATGTACATGACATGTCTTGATTCTTAGCTAACCCTCCTCTCTCCCCCACCCACCACATCGTCTCCTGTTCCCACTGTCATCACTATTATATTTAGTTCATGTTTATAAAAATTAATATTTACATTAATTGTCAGTATCTAGTAATAGTACCTGACAAATCTTAAATCTTTTCATTTAAACTTTCCCTTACCCCATCCATTCACTCTCTGTCCCTGGATCCTTTCCCATTTGTGGAAGATCTATCTTTTTGTTTCCTTTTATCACTCCTTTGTTCGGTTCTTTATTTGTACTTTGCCTTACTCAAATGAGAGACACTATAAGGAATGTAACCTTGTATTTGACTCTCAATTTCTCTAATGTTCAGGGCCCTTTTGTTGTTGTTTGTTACTGCAATTTGCTCGTTTTCTGTTCCACATGATAGTGTGTGTGTGCACGTGCGTGCATGTGTATGTGTGTAGCATCAAGTTCCTAGGCCTTACCATTGTTAAGCAAGTGCTCTACCATTGAGCTACTCTCTCAGATATCTTCCTACTTGTTTTCCTGTGTAATTCTTCCAGAATCTCAGACCCACATCCACCCTTCAACTCCTACCACCACAAACACCAAGATGAACCGATGTTCAAATGATTTCATAAAATACAATATTTTTAGCATAAAACCTATATATCTCTGCCCATATGTTTTAAATGACTTCTATAGAACTTGTAACATTAATGATAACATCATGTAAGCAGTTCTACATTGTTTAGAGAATAGTAATGAGGCAGTCTACTGTTCGATAAAAAGCAAATATTTCAAAAAATTTATATTTTCATGATTGAATTTAAGGGTACAGAAACCTCAGATATAAAATCTAACGGTACATACTTGTCAAAAGCAAAAAAATACACATAATTATTGGTTCAGATATAATTTCTGGATTTGTGTATTTTTTTTTTAATCTACGTATTTATTTTGGTACAGGAAATCAAACTCAGGACCTTGCACTTGCCAGGCAAGTGTTGTCCCACTGAGCTATGTTCCCGACCCCTGAAATTGTGTTTAACGCATAAAAAATGTTTAATAAAATTGTTCTTATTTTCTTGTACAGACATTGATGTCTGCTTCTTTACTATCTTCTTGTATGCTTTATTTCTCAACTTCTCATGATTTTTCAAATCATTGTTATTTCATATCTTTGCCATCACTTTCCATCCCACTACCAAATATGCATCATTTCTCTCTTTTTTCTCCCACCTTTTGTTGAAGGGGCACTACCATTCCTGCCTGCACCACTCTTTCTGTAATTCACTACTGAGGACAGGGTCCATAATGCTGCCAAGACTGGTAAGCAAAGTACTTACTTGACCTCCCTCATGAAAAAGGAAACCACACAGGTGTGATCTTTTTAAATCCACTCTATAAATAGAGAGTTGTCCTTCACTTGCAGAAAACTAAGGTAGCTATTCTTTTTTTTTTTTTTTTTTTTTTTTTGCAGTACTGGGGATTGAACTCACAACCTCGTGCCTGGTGCCTGCCAGGGCAGGCGCTTAAGCCACTGAGCCAAACTCCCAGCCCTGGTTTTTTGAGGCAGGGTCGCACTATGTAGCTCAGGCCGGCCTTGCGCTCACCCTGTAGCCCAAGTCAACCTTGAACTCACAACGCTCCTGCTACCTCAGCCTCCCAAGTGCTGGGATTAAAGGCGTGTAAGGTAGCTATTCTTGTGATATTAAATCCAGGCAGTTATCGAGTGTGAAAGACTGACAAAATAGGACAACATTTAGAAAAATGCAATTCAGATGATTAATAGAACTGTTTATAGAAACCTCTGGGGGCACTGCCTGGTTTTCACAGGGAAGTAAAAGGAACTTCTCAAATATAGTAGAAATAAAGAAATACAAAAGCCAGAGGGGTCAGAGGTCTGCTGTTTTACTGGCACTATAGAGAAGTGATCACTTGAATACTGGAAAGTGTAAAATATTTTTGAAATTACATAAAAATTAGACCATCAAAAAAGGAGCCAAGCTGTATTTTAAGGCAAAAAACAGTGAAGTGGTTTGAAACAGATGAGTATGATTATTTGCAAGGTTTGACTCTTATTTCCTCAAGGGCAGAAGTGGGATTAGAATAGAAAAAAGACAAAGGAAAGACTATGTTTTCATTTTGGTACAGGATGAGTGATTCAGAGGAGACATCTTCGCTAACACGTAGAGTTACTTGTCTTTCCCCAAATAGTTTCTGTGCTAAATAGCTCAGTTTCTGAAGTGCTCTGTGTGTCTCACATATTCATATTTCATAAATACTGAAGGATGGCTAATGCCTGTGACTTAAATTTTTGGTAATTTGTAGAAATTTGTAAAATACTAGCCCAGGGGCCTGGACAAAGAGAAAACACACAATACAGGATTATTGCCTGATTTTAAGAGGGCATAAGTCTTGATTATAGTTTGAGAAAGATTAAAGTAAGTATGGAACAAGAAGATAAAATTGGTCAGTTCTGAGTAATTCTGTAAAGTTTGACTTTCCCTGTCGGTAAAAATAGAATGGGGACTTCATGAATATGAAAATCACTGAGAGAACACACAAGAATTTTGGTGTCAATAAATACAAGCCATAAAGAATCAGTTATAGGTTTTTTTTTTTAATTTTCCCATCAAACTTCTATACCCTCCCAGGATAACACAAATTACAAAGAATAAGTTTGAGAGAAGGAAATATTTTATAAAGACTAAAGGAGTGGACAAAAGATTAAGTATGTAGAAGAACAAGGGAAGTCTTTCCCTTAGTTCACTTCTTAAACCAACCCAAATAAACCCATCATCTGAATAAAATGGTAGCCCTGCATCAAAGACTTTAAGGGAAGTTTCCCATAATTCCTCTTCACTTGCTATCCAGGTATCTATTTCTTTCTACCTAAATACTTTTTGTTTGTTTACTCAATGAAGGTCTTGAGTGCTACAATGAACTCAATATTGCAGTAGTTATCAAGTGTGGATTTTGAGGTAAAAGATTCAATTTGGCAAATAGTCAGATTTTTCTTCGGTGGCCTAAAATCATTATCCTACCTCACCACAAATGGGAAATAATTTGTGTAATTTCTGATACAGAATGTATCTTTCAACCCCACACTTGTAGCATTATCTAAAAGACTCAGAAAGTAATATATTTTGTTTATCCTAGTACTAGCTTGTTGGAATAATAAAGGAAAAAGATAGCACAGTAAAACAGAACATATTTTCTCTTTTTGCTTGAATGTGAGACATCCTGTCCTGCCCCCACAGTGCCTCAGAGGTTAAAAGGAAAGAAATAAAATTCTCATCGCTAATACATTTCTGGTCAAGCAGCCCTAAGGGCTACTTCCTGTTTTTCTGTGTGTGAATAATAGTCTGGTGCTGAGGGCAACTGGATTGTGTTTTATTTTATTGTACGGCTGTAAAGCAATTTCAGTCTCCAACTGAACATTTCATTTCTTCTTTATTAAATTTCACAATTGTTCTTTCACCTCAGGTATTTAGAGTAGTGGCACTTATATTTTCAGAGAGCACATTTTCTGCAAAGTAAGTGCTTACCGTAAAGAAACCAGTGGTTTTTGACACAAGGAACCCAGATAAGCTAGGAATGGGTGCTTGGTCCCTGATGGGGCAATGTGTAGGCACCTGTGAAACAAAGAGGGAAGAAGGGATTGAGGGAGAACTGGCAGAGTGCCTGGCAGATCAGTCTGACACCTAATCTATGTGACAAGAGGGTCAAGCCTTCATGGCTGAAATGTGATTGCTAATGGACCTTGTGTCTTTGAAAATGCATTATAGGGAGAATGAATGTGACCTTTGGTGAGGACACAAGGGATAGAAGCAACAAGTGGGCGTAACAGATTAAGGCCAAATTCAAGTGTCACCTTTTGCATCAAATCCTTTTGGACTACATCAGCCTTCAGTGCTTTTCCTCATCAGTGAGCATAAGCATTGTTGCTTTCAGTGCTACACAAGTGAACACTTGACCGTTTTCTTCATATTACTTTATTTTCATGCTTTTGAATACCTAATACTATAGGTTTAGGAGTAGCCATAGCTTACGCCTTCACAGCCTGGAAGACTTAGAGATAGCAGCCATGGCCTCAGTTAGATAAAGTAAGGTGGTGGAATAATGTTAATGTAAGCCTACTAATCTTGCATAAGGCGTAGTTGTCACAATATTTATAACGCATAATGTGCATGTACACAAGTTTCTAAAATTTGTCCGTATATTTATGTTAAAATTTAAACCCAGGTCTATAATTCTGCAGCCCTCACTTACTTTACTATAAGAAACATTGCAATTCTACTCAAACTCTCAGAGCTCTATACTAATTTCCTTCCCTTCGAGTTGTATAACTGTGAAAATTCACTTCCTTTTTATTAGCCTCCACTGCCTGGTCTATACTGTGGATATAATAATATCTATTCAGGAAACCTCTTAGTATACTTCAAGTTTCAATGAAATAGTAATATATGCGAAGACATGTCTCAATTAAAAAATTATATAAATTAAAATGTGATATCTCAAAACTTTTATGCATATACCCAACTTCACTACCTAGTCATATATTGCTATGTAGGACTGTTGAACTATTTTTAAGTTACTTTGATACAAACATGATGAAATGGAAAACATAATATTCAGAAAGCAGGTTTGTAGAAGATTTAGTCAATTCTACTGGTGTTTATCTATTGTGTAAATCTAATTTCAAGTGCATGTCTCTGTATGTGTTTATTTTGTTTTGAGCAAGTGGGATGGGATGGATGGGAGAAGAACAACTTGGTGCTCAGAAATAACCACATTAGCAGAGAGTGCACCCAGGAAACCAATTAGTTCTGCAAAATTCAGTTTTTAATACATCAGGGAACAAAAATCAACTAAAGTTATTGATTTGGTCAATTAAAGTGGGACTTGAGCCTCAGAAGATAATTACTAAAAACCAATAACC
>RJWM01011787.1:0-58682 GCA_004363535.1 Dasyprocta punctata | reverse complement strand
TCCTGTGTTGATAGACGTACTAGAGCAAGAGACCATCATTGGGATCTAGGCAATGGTGATGGAGTAGTCAGTATTCATCCTTGGTACAACCATAAAATGTTTGAGTTATTGAAAAGTTCAGAAATCAATCTATTTAAGACTTTGTAGAAGGCACCTTAGTTTTCTTACCAGAAGGACTATGAGAATCTGCTCTATGCTTTTTGCTTACCTTGTGGTTTGCTGATAATTCTTGGCATTCTTTGGCTTATCAAAACTTCATCTTGATCTCTGCTTTCTCAGAATGTGACCTTGTTTGGGAATAGGGGCATTGCAGATGCAATTGGTTAAGATTAGGACATACTAGATAGGATGGGCCCCTAATCTGATATGACTAGTGTCCTTAACAAAAAAGGGAAATTTGGAGGCATACAGTGCACAGAGAGAACATCATGTAAAGATGAAGGCAACCTTCAAAAGGAAGCAACCCTGCTGACACTTCGGTCATGAAATTCTAGCTGCCAAGATTGTGAGATGTAAGTTTCTGTTGTTTGATCACATGGACTGTGTTTAATCACGGTTTGTGTGACTAAACAACTCTAGCAAAATAATCTGCCAAGTCTAGCAAATTAATCTGCCAAATCTTAAAAACAACAACAAAAGCCATATCTGTTAAGTACTTTAGACAAAGAACATTCCAACAGTATTTCTTTCCTTTTCTTTTCTTTCTTTTCTATTTTATTGGGGGGGGGTGTGTACCGGAGATCGAACTCATGACCTTGCACTTGCCAGGCAGGTGCTTATGCCACTGAGTTAAACCTCCAGCCCCTATTTCTTGATTTTGAGAGGAGGTAGTTCTCATGGAACTGTTTATACCCTAGTGTCTACTCCAACAATATGGTTTAAAACAATGACTGTGATATAACCTACGCCTTTTAGGAAATGGCTTAAACTGCAGTAACATCTAGGTTCATGAATGCTCCTGTTTGCAAACAATTCAGTTAGCAACAAGTGTTTGGCAGAATTTTGCTTCTGTTTGCTAGCTCCACATCGGGTGACAAACACAACCACAGCCATCTTCTCCACAATCTTAAAACAAATAAAGTTTGTAAACCAGATGCCACTATATCAGAAAGTAATGTGCTGAATGTTTGAGCAGAAATAATTGCGACAATTCTAGACCTATACAGTAATCTTTTAATCAAGTAGGATAACCAAATAAATTAGCTGTAGAAAATTTAGCTTTTCTCAACATCTGTCATAATCCCTGAAAGGAAGACCTGTGGCACTGAATCCTGAGTGGCAG
This sequence comes from Dasyprocta punctata, assembly GCA_004363535.1. Taxonomy (NCBI): domain Eukaryota; kingdom Metazoa; phylum Chordata; class Mammalia; order Rodentia; family Dasyproctidae; genus Dasyprocta; species Dasyprocta punctata. The sequence continues at coordinate 57,400 of RJWM01011787.1, read as the reverse complement.
GATGGGTGGAGTAATCATCAACTGTGCAAAAGTGACATTAGAAGTTTAAAAAAAAAAAAAGGTAAAAAAAGGGTTGTAGTGCAGTGTTAAATAGTAAGCTTTTTGGGTTCAGACTCCCAGCTCTACCATTTCCAAACTGTGACCTTGGTTCTAGTACTAAAATCTTTGTGCTTCAGTTTCCTGAGCTGTACAGTGGGGAAGATAATGATAGAACGTAATCCATAGAGTGATTGCAAGGACTGAGTAGGCAAGGAATATCTAGTAATCATTAAGTAAGGGTCAGCTACTATTGTTATTATTATCATCATTAACACTGTCATCCAACAGACACATTAAAGATACTTAAAGATTTACAACCATGTGCATAGTGTCTAGTGTACACTGGGAATACTATATATATATGTACGTATTTAAGCTATTAGGGAGGAACCTAGGGCCTTGTATATGCTAAGCAAGTGCTATACCACTCCCAACCTGACAATAAATACTCTTGTGTAAATAAATAATCTCATTTGTAATTTTTATTTTTAGCTTCTCTTTCAGATAAATGTAGGAAATGGTTCAATTAATTTTATAAGCATAATCTGAGAACTAAATGCAGTTATAATCTTGTGTTGCTCAGGGCTTGCTAAGGCAGTCTGAAAAATGACTCCTTCTGGAGCTTACCTTATCTCTTCTTTATTAAGACAGATGTGTGTTTTGAAAAGCCTTTTGAATTTTTTCAGGAAAGAAAAATATAATCAGGTGAATAAGTACTTTGCATATAGTTTTATGTAATTTGCTGCATGACAAAAAGAAATGTTTTTGCCACAGAAATGTTCTCATCTGAATTTAGGTGATGTGTTAATACTTCTCTTTTGTTTGTAAATAGGTTCATCCTAAATTCCACTATAAACAGGCTCATGACCCAGGCACAGACACTTCTTGTGTAGCTTTTTCTTATGATGGTAATGTCCTTGCCTCTCGTGGAGGTAGGTTAAAAACTTTCTTTTTGATGAGTTTCTATGTATAATTGATCACATTTAACACTAACAAATGTCACATTAATAGCTATCACGTAGTAAAACTAAATGCATTTTTGTTAATGTACCGTGTTGGTCTGATTTTTCCATTGAAATGCATTTCCAACTTGTCAATATTGTTAGTATTAGAAGTTATCATTGAGTTGGGTGTGGTGGTACATGTCTGTTATCCCTTGGGAGACTTAGGCTGGAGGATTGCCATGAGTTTGAGTCAGTTTGGGCTACATAGTGAGTTCAGGGTCAGCCTATATTATATAGTGAGACCCTATCTCTAAAAAAACCAAAACGCACACACACAAAGCTTCCAAGTTAATTTAGAAAGTATATACTGTTTTTCTTGTTTTTATTGTAGCTTCAGATTTCATAAGAGTTTGAAGTCTATGAATGACCTTTGCCTCTTCCTTTGGAATTTTGTATATGATCATCTACATTCTTTGATCCTTTCTATACTGTTTTATAATTCTGTGTCTGATCTTTCAAAAGGCTCTGGTAACCATTGATTTTTTTACCCCCCAGTTAAAACACTAACTCAGTTCAGTTTTAAAATACAGTTGTATCTATGTTTTTTTAAAGAATAATTGTATGTGGTTGTATTGAAAATGTATTTATCTTCCCTCATATGGTTGGATATGGATTGTTTCTGATTTTTTACACAGCTTTCTCACATGGATAAGGCTGTGTGTTAATAGGAAGAGGTGAATAATAGGACAGTTTGTGAGCTTTGCATTATGGGGAAGAATGGGATATGCCTGAGGATCTTCCTCCAGAGCCACTTGTGGGAAGAAAAAAGAAATAGTGCAGAATAAGTAGATTGGAGCCACATTACACAGGGCCTCAAATATCACATAAACTTTTATCTGTAAGCCAAAAAAAAGCTATTAGTCAGATGAAGTCAGCAATGTTATATTTAGTAATTCATTTATTCACTTAACAACTGACTGTATATTGAGCATTTACTATAAGCTAGTATTAAATTAGGCAATGACCATAACCTATGAACATCATAGATGACTTTTGTTCTGAAAGGTTTTATGCCCCTGTGGATAGAGCAGTAGATTGAGACAGTGCAGCTTTCCCCCCAGTTTAAAAACTCCATGACCTTTTTACTCTTGGGAACTCTATTCAGATTTTCTTTCCTCTAAGGCAGCTGTATCTATTGTACGAAAACTACCCTGAATTGCATTCTTTAAAAAGAAGTCAAAGTACATATACACATAATTTTTTCATGGTACACATAACAAATATGAATTTGTATAAAATGTGTATTTTGTTTATGAATTCTAACCTGCTATTTGAGTTCTGAGATGATTTCTAATTAAAACTACATAAATTCACTACTTAAAAACAGTGTTTTTTTTTTTAATCCAAGTTGTATATCTGAATCTCCAGGGAAGGTTTTTCAGATGATAAATTTCCACTTTGAAATTGTCACAATCACTCTTACATCTTCAGGCTGGTATGCCCCAATCTCTTAGATAGAATTGGAAGGAGGGGGTGTACTTTGGAAATTCTTTCCTGGAGGGCTTTTAAATAGGTGAGCCTTCACCCATTGGTAATTACTGTCTTGAAGTGTAGAACTAATTCTATTTCAGTCAAAGCCAATTAAGTGATAATTCTTGACTTACCCTTGTATTCTGTCCTAGCTATTGGATAAATTAATTGGCCAACACAGAATGTATACTCTGTTCCATTCTTTTCTTTCCTGGATGTACAGAAGATAGTAGGTGGAAATCTATTTAGCAGAGTGTTGCAGGGGTGTTGCAGGTGCCCTGACTATCTCTACAACATGCTGGGTTAGCTGAAATTAATGCAGATTAATGTTTCTTATTGTTTGAGTATTAGGAGAATATGTACCGATAAAAAGCAATAGAGTAACATACCTATGGGGAGTTTTACAAAGTTCTTACAATACAGTCAGGTCCTGAATTCAACTAGTTGTGAATTAGTGCACTTGACAAACTTTGGGTTTCAGAGGCAGAGTTTTCAGTTAAAAACAAAAACACTCCACTCATCTCATTTGCCATTGATCGTGAGTCCTTATTGAACCCCAGAGGTTGAAGCAGGTCTCGGCTGTGGGCCCTGGGAAGCAAGAACAGCAAAGACATTACTGTACTTATGAGTTTGGCTTTTGTTCTGCTCAGGATTCTGTCAGTTGCCCTTTCAAAATATAGAAAAGTAATCTTAAAAGAAGTCATCACGCTTTAAATGGCTTGGAAAAGCCATACTCCCTAGCAAATAGAAGAAGGATAGATGGAGGTAGAATTGCACTGGAGGGCAGGGAATATTACGGCTCACTCGTTAATGTTAATGCATAGCTTTGCCCACATAGTAGTGGAAGAAAGTCTGTTGTGGATTGAACTATTTTCAGTCCTGATGGCTCTTAAATTAAGATCTTCCCAAGAAGTCAGGTTCTAATAAAACGTACCACGGGGAAACTACCATCTGCTCTAAAATACCACTTTAGGGTAGATTCTTCAATATTCTTTCTAAACTACAGATGCTACATCAGTATGCAGAGTAATTTGTAGAAGATAGACTTATTATCATATTGTTTTCTGTGTTCTTGTAACTCTTTACTGCTTTCAAGATCCCTGAACAGTTAAAGTAAAATATGCTTATGTGCATTTGGGCTCTTTCCCTTCCATCCTTGCTTCTGTTCTTCCCATTGTCCCTTTCTCCCTTCTTTATAGTTATATACTAAATTTAGCAAATCCTAAACTGAGAATGTGATATTTTTGCAAAATTCACTTTTTTCTTTCTTATTCCTCTATCAGGTGATGACACTTTAAAATTATGGGACATCCGACAATTTAATAAGCCACTTTTTTCAGCATCAGGTCTTCCCACCATGTTCCCAATGTAAGTAGCATATTTTTAGTATTTGATTGGCATAAGGTAATTGAAAAAGAAATTTCTTCACTTTAATGGTGAGAAAATTTCTTCATTTACAATTTATATGATGTCTTTTAGGTCATCTAGCAAAAAGACTTGAGAGAATGAAATATGATTTTTGAAAAATGCATTTTATTTTTTATTTTACACATTTTTTCAGACTATAAAAAGTTTATTTGAAATAAATGATATATATGTGTGTTCATGTGTTTGCATTATGTGAAAACACAAGTCCTTCAGTTACTCAGACTGTCTTACTCTAGGTATCTGAACACTGTCATTTCCATTGTATTAAGTCAGCAGCTAAAGCTTTTAAAGAATTTTCAGGGGCAGCTGAGGTGAGATTTAATCTCTGAACAACCCTATAAATGGTGCCTAGGAAAGTATTTATATTTTTGTAGAAGCAAAGTTTCTCTTCTGTGTTAAATAATGATGAACATGAGGAGTGTGAAAGTAATGGAAGCATCATATAAAGGAGCTTCAGAACAACTGAGTTCCAACTGTAACACAATCCACTGCCCATAGCAGTATTTGTTAAAACAAACCTACGACAAATATGGATTTACAGTGGATGAGAATTTCAAGGGCTATTATGCCTGCTACAAGTAATTTGAATTACATAATTTCTTTAGATTATGTCTTAGATTAATCACAATCAGATGGCCAGGCCTGTGGTAAGAAGAGCTGTATAATTAAGGCCATAGGAATCTAGCGATGCAACATGCTCCTGGCTTTGTGGTGTTTGACTTGATGTAGGTGAAATTATTTAGAGGCAGTAGTAGTAAGAACAGTTTTTTAGTATGGCCAAAATAGTCACTACCTAGAGAGTAGTAATACAAGTCTATTTGTCTGTAGACATTCTCAGTGTCTCATGTAAATGGAGTTTTCTCTACACTTTCTTTATATTAAATACATATATGTTTAAAAATACATATGTTTTAAATATGTGTTTATGTATATGCATGTGTAGTTAAAAAGGGATGGATTCTACAGTCAGATACTCTGTGTTTGAATCTCAGCAGTATCACTTCCTTGTGTGATTCCTGTGTATTTAACATCTCTGTCTTGGTTTCATTTATCAGTACAGTGGGGATAATATCTACCTAAAAGGTAATTGTAAAGATGAAACAAATTATTAAAAATACCTGGTTTGTAAACTCAGTATAGAAATTTGCTCTTTTTACAGTGACGTTTATATTTTATTTAATTCACTCATTGTTGCTGTGCTGTTGTGGGGTCATAAATTTATATTTATCAACTCTTTGTCTGTAGGACTGACTGCTGTTTCAGTCCAGATGATAAACTCATAGTCACTGGCACTTCAGTTCAAAGAGGATGTGGTAGCGGCAAACTTGTTTTCTTTGAACGTAGGACTTTCCAAAGGATGTATGAAATAGACATCACAGATGCGGTATGTACCTTCTTTTTCTTCCTAGCCTTGAGGAAGAAGTGAAATGTGGATTTTAGCCATCTTTTGTTTTAGTTTTTTAATAATACATAAACTCTGACCCTTACAGTGCAGTGATAGCTGCTTTTTTCTTTAACACAGGAATTAGTACGTTGTAGACTGACTGATGTTCCTTATCCCTTCCCCCAGCCCAGTCTTCCCCAGAGTTTAGTCAGAATTTCAACTGGCCCTAGGCCATTGCTCTTCTCTACCAACCAATTTGAGGAGGAAGCCGATGTCATGTAGGATACAGAAAGGAGCATCCTGTAATGTGCATGTTTGGAAGAATCCCGGGACAGTTGACAAATGTGAAAGGATATACCCTTAGAGAGTGATGCAGGTTATCACTGATTCCTAAATCTTGGAAACTTTACAGAATTCTGCTTGTCAGCATTGTAGTCATTTAAATAAGGTTCAGTCTCCACTGAACTTTATTATTATTTATTTGTAAGTTTGAAACATTTTAAATTTTCTTCTACACTTTAAAAATAATCCAGAATCTTTGGTTTTCTTTACACATTTATGTGAGCACTGAAACACCAGCATTCATTTGTTCATTTATTCATTTATTCATTCATGTCCTGAGATGGAGTTATATGTAAGTAATAATGACAGAGATTCCCAGAGGAAAGTTTGAATTCTTTTAAAGTACATGTTATTAGTTAGATAGTAAGGTACACCATTGTAATTTTCTGAGGATGAAATGGGCCAGTTAATGTCTGTGCAAATTTTCTTTGGCTCATTGTCAAATCCTTTAGTAATAGCCTATATCTTAAATAGTGCTCTTATGTAGGTTTCTCCAGTTGTTTCAGCTCTTTGTAAACAGTTGAGACATATTATGCACTTAAGTGAGTCAGACAGTTGAACAACTGTTTTTAAATCACCAGTAAAAAATGCTCTTGTCTCTAATGTTCTACTATTACAATGGAGTCTTACTTTGTAGGCCCACATTTAAAACCATGATATAGTTTGAGTATTATAAGAAAAGTGAAATAACAATGAGAATTCTAGATGAGTACTCAAGTTTAATAGATTTTAATCTCATGACATAATTTGAAACGTGCCAGTACTTGTAATACTTTTTTGGGGGGCGAGTTTATATCCAGGAACCAACTAATATACTAGAATAAAATAAAAACAATTGACTTCATCAACTTTAATCTCAAAAAGTAAAATTATTATAATTGGTTGTTCCAGAAGTAAGTTGTGTTTTGTTGTGCTTCTCAACAACTGTACATTTCAGTATTATTTTTGTTGTTTTTAAATTGTAATTTAAAATAAAATGTAATTAAGGAATGTAGCAGAATGATTTTTTTATATTTTTTGGGGGGGTTCTAAGGATTGAGTTTAGAACCTTGACACTGAACTATATCCCCATTCTTTAAAAAAAAATTGTTTATGTTGATGCTAGGTCTCCATAACTTACTAAGTTGCTCAGGCTGGAGATGAACTTGAAATTCTCCTACCTCAGCCTCTCACAGTGCAAGGATTATAGATGTCTGCCACCATGCCAGGCTGTGATTTGCAGTTTTAAAGACATGCTGGACTTTGTAGATAATAGGAAAAGCATGCTGTTTTCTGGAAAAATCAGTATCTCATCATGTGATAAATTTGTGTTCTCTAAGTTGCTTTTCTAGCTAGATCTTTCTCTCCATAGCAGTTGCTGCCACCCCATGTTGTAACACGTATTTGTCTGTTTGTATCTGTCTTCTACCTAGATGTAAGCCACACAAGACAAAAACTTTGTGTTTTGTTCACTGGGGTGTCCTTTTTTTATTAAAAAATTTTAATTTTAGTACATGTTTGCAGTACATAATGATTACATTCATCATGAGGAGTTGGCACAGGTACATAATACATCTTCTTTTTATTTTCTCTTCTCCTTCCCTTGCTCCTTTTCCCTCCATCTCTTGGTCACATTGAATAGTGAATACCTAGAACAGCACGTGGCACATACATGGCTCTTGGTATATTGAGTGGGTGAGCAGTGGTCTACTTGGCAAGGGCAAGCAATGGGTACTGTACGTGTGTTGTACGGTGATAAGGCAGCAGGAAGTTTTTTAGAGTCAGTATGATAAACTAGGCCTGAATACCTTAGTAAAAATGATTTTATATTGTGGCTATTTCTACTTTGTTGTTGTTGTTGTTGTTACTTGTTGTGGCTATTTCTAAAAGTGTAGAATAACACATTCAGATCAACATTTTGGAACTCTTACTGAAATGAAAAGTTTAGGCTTATAAGATTTGGTAAGTGTTTGTATATGAAGTCCGTGGTTTATAACTTGGGAGACTCAGTGAATGTTCCTGGAGATAAAAATATATCTGTAGAAAACAGAGCAAATTTGGACGAAAGACAGTAAGCTCTGCTGATATATTGAGTATGAAGTACTTATAGGACTTTTGGGGTACAGGTATTCAGCAGATGGGTACCTGAGGTTGCTGTTTAAGAAAAAGAACACATGGTTTGGGGAGAAGCAGTTATAGTCCATAGTTGAAATGTGGCTGTTGATTAAGTTGATAAAGGATAGAAAAGGTGTTCCTAAGAAATAACACATAAGAAATGATCCAGTGAAGAGAAAGAAGCTAATAAAGGAAAAGGTTCATTAAGTAAGTATGGCATATATTGAGTAATCTTAGAAAAGTCAGGAAACTGATTTTGAGATCTGTTTGCATAGGTGGGTGAACAGAGAACTTCAGATGAGGACAAAACTGCCATCTTAAAGGGAACTTTTAAATCATTGATTCAGTGGTAGTACTTGGATGGAGGGTAATTAACATCAGACAGCAGTTTTCTGTTTCTATATTAAAGGGCTTCTAACTGCCCTTTCAACCCATTGCCTCAAATTTTAAGTCTTCTTAGAATATAAGAAAAGAAACAGATGTATTTCCCACATCCACTTCTAAAACAGAATAAACCCTTACATACGTGTGTCCTAGGACACCAACCTGAGTGAATATTCATATATGGTGCCAGATGTTATATTCATGTAGAAGAAATCAATCTCTGCAATTCATATCTTATTTGCTAAAAAAGATCTTAGAAATAATTTATAAAATTAGCATGTGCAATTTTCACATTTATTTTTGAAAGAAAAAATTTTAAAACTACTGATTTTAAGTCTGTTTTCTGTACTATCATAGCCTCAAAATTTTCCTTTCTCTATTTAGTGTAATCTCAACTCCTTCATTAGGAGATGGTGAATGTTTCTTTTTTCTTGTTTTCATTACAATTCTGATGTAATTATTTTGTTGTTGTTTTTTATTTGTTTGTTTTTTTGAGACAGGCTCTCATTCTGTAATTCAGGGCCTTGCTCTGGCCTTGAACTCACTATGTAGCCCAGGTTGCCCTCAAACTCGCTGCAATCCAGTTTCAGCTTCCCGAGTGCTGGAGTTACAGGTGATACAGTTATTTTTAGATGCTTGCTTTGTAATCTACTTGTATTTCCTCAAGTTAAATATACGCATGTTCATTACTATATTTTTTTGTGGTTTTAATAGTATTCCTGACCTTTTACCTAAGATGAATTCCAACATATAACTCAAATATTACATATTTTTTATTTTTATATAGATGGGACCTTTTAAGATACTGTATAAAAGATTTCCATTACTTTTTTATGTAGTAAAACTGTATATAAAAAGAATGCATAAAATATAATTTGGAGATGGCATATCAGATTTTCAGAAAAATATGTTTAGAAGAAATCATAAAGAAGTTTATACTTTTTGCAAAACTCAATTATTTAGGGAAATGATTGGAAATGACATAAAATATTATTAACTTAGTAATTATTTTTTATAAAAGGACTAATAGCATTGTTTTAAAAAATATAAGCAAAGGGACATGGTTTATTCATTCATCTGTACTAATATTTTACCATTTATAGTTTTTAACCCTAAACATGGTTAATAAAGTTGTTTTGACTTGATATTGTTTAAGATGGTTGCCTATGCATGTCATTTACCATCAGCAGTAATTTAAAAGAGAGCAGGCATTACCTTGGTAAAGAAGAAAATGGTGCAAAAGGGGGAAAAGCCTTAAAGCTTTTGCACTGAGCTGGATTCATCTTCCAGTTTATTTGTTTGCTAGAGTACTTTGGTGATGGGTCTCTGTGTTTGTTCACTGACTGAGCAAAATGAGGATAGGAAAGAAAAAATCCTAAAATTTTATTTTAAAAAACAAAACTATAGCATTTATCACCACTAATTTATTTTTTGGGTACTGGGAATTGAAGTCAGGACCTCATGCTTGCCAGGCAGGTGCTGTGCCACTGAGCTAAATTCCCAGCCCTAATTTATTTTTTAAATTAAGTTTATTGGTACAAATTAGATATGCATAATGATCACCATTCATCACAGGGAATCTGTATCTTAGTTCCTCTTTTTTTTCCATTCTCCTCCACTTTCCCCCTTTCCCTCCTTATTTACAAAGCTTTGCTTCCATCTTATCCTTTTTTCTCCTCATTTTTTTCTTTTCTCTTCCACACTCCACCCCATTTTCCCTTTCCCTTTGAACATTTACTTCCTACTTGATAAAATCTTTTATATATTTTGATTCTTATTTGCAATTTCAGTTTCTCACACCAGAAAGACAATGTGATATTTACACGTATGTGTCCAATTTATTTCACCTAAGAGTGTGGCCTCAAGGTCCATCCATTTAGTTATAAATGTCTCATACTTATCCTTCTGCATGACTAAGTAGTAATCCATTGTATTAAAAAAAAAACCCAGATATTTTTTATCTATTCATTGGTTGATGGGCATTTGGGTTGTTTCCAAGATTTACCTATTTCAAACTGTGCTGCTATAAATATGGGAAGCACGATTAATCTAGTATATGGCCTCTGGAGGGAAGGGAAAGGATTCGTTTTGGCCTTTTCAGCTACATTACCTTGAATACTTAAAGGCTAACAATGATAGACCTAACATGAGCAGTATAATAGTAAGGTATTTTAAGCAAGAAAAAAATTATTTGTGATAGTGTAGAGAATATTTGATTTACCATAGGAGCATTTCTAAAATTACTGAATAGGTAGCCATGGCTTATCATTGATTTTTTTTCTTTCTACTGCTACTTGTTTTTCACAATATCTCCTTCCTGTGAGAAATGAAATTTAGATTATGCACACCTAGCTAGGCGTGGTGGTGCATGCCTGTAATCCCACTGTTCTGGAGGCTGATTGAGGCAGGAGAATTGCTGAGAGTTGGAGTTCAGCCTGAGCTACATAGTGAGACCCAGTTGAAATAAAAAATCATGCACATCTCCTTCGTGTTCTTTGAAAAAGAAAACTTAGAGTATCTAAGTCTGAGGTATCTTCATCAGTTTGAAATCTTATGATTGTGGCTGTTTCCATAGAGCTAACTGCAGTTTGAGAAAGTACTGTATTGTAGGTATGATAAGATATATATTGAAAAAAAATTCATGGGGTAGGGCTATTTAAGGCAGAGTTTCCTTATGTAGTTCAGGCTGGCCTTAAACTCACTGTGTATCCCAGGTTGGCCTTGAACTATTGCCAATTCTCTTGCCTTAGCCTCTGCAGTGGTGAGATTACAGGCATGTGCCACCATGCCTGGCAGCAGTGAATGTTTAAAGTTTCAAAATGTATTACAGTGAAAGACACATTGGTTCAAAATACTATCCCTCATTTTGAACACTTTATCCCATTATTCTTGCCACTTTCTGAAGCAGTTCTGAAAGTCTTTCATGAGTTTCTTTAGTTGTGTTGTCATGGTTGCCTTGATGTCCTAAATCAATTCAAAATGTTCGCCTTTCATGTTCATTGTGATTTTTGGGGAAGAGCCAGAAGTTGCATAGTGCCAGATCCATTTAATAACGTAGATGATAACATACCACAAGGTTTCTTTTTTTTTTTTTTTTCTCCTGGCACTGGGGATTGAACTCACAACCTCGCGCCTGTCTGGCATGCATGTAAGCTGCTGAGTCAAACTCCCTGCCCTGTTTTTTTGTGGCAGGGTTGCACTGTGTAGCTCAGGCCTGCCTTGCACTCGTGTTGTAGCCCAAGCCGGCCTCACAACGCTCCTCCTCACAACGCTCCTCCTACCTCAGCCTCCCAAGTGCTGGGATTAAAGGCGTGCACTACCACGCTCGGCTACCACAAGGTTTTATATGAACTTGCCTTTCTGCTTGATGACAGCCAGCAAAAGCATTCATTGTATTTGGGGTGGGGGGGGTACGGGAATCGAACTCACAACCTTTCACATGCCAGGCAGGCACTTGTGCCACTGAGCTAAATCCCCAGCCCATGCATTGTATTTTTTTATCACATTTTGTAAAGACAATCAAAAAAGAGACTTCCAGAACTGCTGCAGAAAACAAAAAGAATGAGATAAATGTGACTGAAGTGAGAGATGGTATTTTAAGAAATATTAATGGCAGTGTCTTTTACTGTAATTTTAATTTGAACATTCATATTATTTGATCACATGTCATATATTCAGTACGTGATCTCCTGGAACTTTATCAGTTATTTTTATCAAGTTGAGGGACATGATGTTAAAAAAAGAACTTTTATATTTGTTATCAACGCTGGCCATCTCCTAAAGGATAGGGGAAAAATGAGTTCTGAGATCTATTTACTCACTTTGTTTGTTTGTTTGTTTGATAGGATCTCGCTATGTCGCCCAGGCTAGCCTCAAACTTGTGGCAGACCTTCTGTCCCAGCCTTCCACATGCTGGGATTGTAGGTGCACATTACCATGCCTAGCTTATTTATTCACTTTTTTACTATAAATTTTATTGCTATCTTGCTTGCATGAATATTGGCTGAAATATACATAATTATTTTTAAAATTAAGGTAAGTCAGAGTTCAAACATGTTACCAAAAAGTGGAGAAAAGTTTTTATTTATTTGATTGTAGAGATACTCTACTACATCTGCTGAGGTAGAAGTACAGCCTGTATTCTTCTTTTTAAAAAAAAATATTTTCATGAGAATACTATGTTTCCTTCTTTATTTAAATATATGAAATTCTGAAGAGAACTCGAGTTCATGTTATTTTTCCTTACCTTTAAGATCTGGGTCTCAAAATATACATATCAGATTAATTTTTGTATACTAACTATTTTTCTTATTAAGAAAGTACATGCTAAATCTAAAAAATTGATGAAGACAGAAAAGGTCATGAAGTAAATATTATATCTAATCTTATTATCATAGATCATTCCAAATATGACATTTAAAATAATTTTGATGTTCAAGAAAAATACTCTGTGTTAATATATAAAATCAAAACATAATGGAAAGTATTACACATAAATATATTTAATGTATAATTACATATTATTACCACTTTCTTTTCACATAAAAAAGTACCGTGTTCTTATAAGGAAAGTATATAGATATTTTAAGTCCAAAGAGATGATACTGGAAGAATAAATAGATTTAAAAGAGCTTTAAAACAACAGATCCTTCATGAAGCTAGCTTAATTTATCCTTCATGAAGCTAGCTGTCTTAATTTATAAGGGATATACTGGCCATTTAGGCTATAGTCAGCCTTTATTGTTTTTACATATGGGGGAAAGCAAAAAGGTAATTCAAATTAATGTAGTTCAGAGATCCTCAGAATTGACTTTGGAATCTATTTTTTTTTTCTTATCTTTGAATACAGATATATTTGATCTGAGAACTCACTTCAAACAAGTTACCAAAGTTATACTTGACTCTGAAAGAGCTGGGGGAGGGGTCTCCTCCACCCTGGAAATACACTAATCGTTTGTCTTACTGACAGAAAGTTCCAGCTTAAGCAGAATTGCACCTGCTTACAAGTTTTCTAGAAATACAGGAGTGAGGTGATACCTTTGCCCAGTCAGCATCATACAAGAAGTAGTACACATGAAGAACTTGAACTATCAGTGGTGCAAATGCCAACTGAAAATAAGTTTGGAAGACTGTATTTGGCATTTATCTGCCTTATAAAATATAATGATACCTTCTTAATATGAAACACAAGGAGATGGAAAATGGGCTTTGAATTAACTAGATTTCAAATATCTGATTTTTATTATAAAGCAATCAGGCAGCTGCTGAGCTAAGGAATAGCATTTGCTTTGAATTATGTATTATTTTGAATAAAATGCTATCAGCTTAATGAACCTTTACTGTGACTCACCTTTTTTGGTATTAAATCATACAGATCTCAGAGGGATCCTGGCTATATTTGTATTTAATAAAATATTGTTCTACTACAGCCAAGTGGTAGAACAGTCTGCTCCCCATAGGTATTTGGGGTACTCATTGAGAACAGTAAGGTATGAGAGCACTAGTTGTTTCAGGTCTTTCAAGATGTGTGAATATTTGCTTGGGAGAACTTGGGAATAAATAGAAGATGATGAAATTTTAATGTAAATCTGCCTTTACAGCGCTGCATGTTTCTTTCTCTAGCACTGTTTTTTTTCAGGTCAAGTGCTATGTTCCAGCATGGGTATTAGGACAGTAATTACTGTCAAAGGCACAGCGCTCAGTCAGTACTAGTTTCTCTACAAGTTTTTTTTAATCACTAAGGAAAAATAGATGCCAGTAAAACAGTGAGAAACAACTTTGCATTTATTGCTGTTGAACTGTGATTTGTTTACTCATTAAAGAATATTTTATTGTTGCCATTTTGGGAGAATTATGGATTAAACTTCTACATATAAGTTTTTACAGGTTTATGTGGACATAAGTTTTCATTCTTTTCCTAGTTATTTTAAGTTTTTATTAATACATGTTTGCATTACATAATGATTGCATTCCTTGTGGGGAGTAATTACATGCAGATAATGTCTTAATTCTTTTTTATCCCTTTTTTTCCACTTCCTCCCCCTTCACTCCATCTTGATTCCCTTCCAATTTGAGCAAAATCTATCTCCCTACTTCCCCATTATCTTTTATTTTGCTCTTAATTTGTATTTTGGGTTTCTCACGTAAGAGAAACCATGCAGTGTTTACGTTGTGTGACTGTTTTATTTCACTTAACATTGTGGTCTCAACGCATATCCATTTTCTTGCAAATGACTCAGGTTTATCTTTTTTTTTGGTAGAGTAGTATTCCACTGTGTATAAATACAACATTTTGTTTATCCATCTGTTGATGGACTTGTAGGCTGCTTTCAAGATTTAGCTATTATGAATTGTGCTATAAACATGGGTATGAATGTATCGCTGTAATGTGATGTCTTTAACTCTTTCGAGAAGATACATGGAAGGGGTATAGCTGGATCAAATAGAATTTTTAGTTTTAGGGTTTTTTTTTGAGGAATCTCTATACTGATTTCCATAGTGTTTGAACCGTTTTTCCCAGCAGTATAGAAGCCTCCCCTACCTGTCTCCCCCCCCACCACAGTCTTACCAGTATTTGCTGTTACTAGATTATTTTATGATAGCCATTCTTTCTAAAGTAAAACGGAATTTTAGTGTTGTTTTAATTTGCATCTCTTGGATGGCCAAGAATAATGAACATTTTTTCATGTATTTATTGGTCATTTGTACTTCCTTTTCTGAGAAATGGGTATTCATTTTAGTTGCCCATCTTCTAATTGAGCCTTTTATTTATGGGGTCTGTTTTTTGAGTTCTTTGTATATTAATAATTATTTTTATATTTTCTGTAATTCTCTGTCTGAAGGCTAACTGGCAAAGTTTTTTGTTTTCCCATTCTGTAGGTTATCTCTTCACTCTGTTGTCTATTTCCTTTGCTGAATAGAAGCTTTTTTATTTGAGTTGATGCCATTTATTGATTCTTGGTACTGTTTCTTGTTGCCATTGGGTTCTATTTAGAAAGTCTTTAGCTACTCTGTGTATTTAAGAGTTTTACATATTTTATCTTTCTGTAGAATAAGTGTTTCTGCTTTAATATTTAGATCTTTTATCCTTGTTGATTTTAGTTTAATGCATAGCAAGATATGAGTTCATATTCAATTTTGTGCATGTAGATAGTTAATTTTTCCATCACCGTTTATTAAAGAGGCTATCTTCCCTCCAGTATGTATTTTTGACCCCTTTGTCAAAGATCAAACAGCTGAGTGTGCTTGAGGCTATTTTTGCATCCTCTGTTCTGTTCCATTGATCCACATGTCTGTTTTTGTGCAAATACGACCCTTATATCACTGTAGCTTTGTAATATAATTTCATATCTGGTGTTGTGATGCCTCTTACTTTGCTTGTGTTACCCAGGATTGTTTTTGCTGTTCTGGATCTCTTTGGGTTCCATATGAATGTTAGGATTGTTTTCTCAAGTGTGTGAGGAGTGCTGTTGGTATTTTGATTAGGGTTGCAATAAATTTGTGCATCAGTTTTGGAAGTATGACCATTTTGGCTATATTGGTTTTATCTATGCAGGAAGAAGGGTTAGCCTTCCATTTTCTGATGTTCTCTTTGATCTCCTTTTTCAGAATACAGTACTTTTTGTTGTAGAGGTCTTTCATTTCCTTGGTTAGATTAATTCCTAAGTATTTTATTTTTCTAGATATGTAAGTATTTAATTTTTCTTGATACTATTGTGAGTAGTATTGTTTTTCTAATTTCTTTCTCAGTGAGTTCATTATTGATGAATAGGAATGCTATTGATTTTTGTATACTGGTTTTATATCATGCTATATTGCTGGATTTGGTTATTAATTCTAGGAGTCCTTTGGTGGAATTTTTTTTGGCCTCAGTATACAGGATTATGTAGTCTGCAAACAATGATAGTTTGACTTCTTCCTTTGTTATACATATCCCTTTTATTTATTTCCTGGTTGCTCTTGGTAGTGTTTTGAGGACTGTGTCGAACAAGAATGGTGATAATGAATATCCTTATATTTATCCTGAGTTTAGAGAGAAGGCTGTCAGTTTTTGCCCATTTAATGTGATGTTGGCAGAAGGTTTGTCGTAAGTTTTTTATTAGACTGAGATAAGTTCTTTCTATACCTATTTTCTTTAGCCTTTATTTTTTATCATGAATGGATATTGGATTTGGTCAGAGGCTTTTTTTGCATATGTTGAGATAGTTATGTGATTTTTTTTGTCCTTGATACTGTTTATGTGATGTACTACAGTTACTGATTTGCATATGTTGAACCATCCTTGCACCCATAGAATGAATCTTACTTGCTCATGATGTGTTGTCTTTTTGATAATGTGTTGCTTTTTGATATGTTGTTTGGCAGTATCTTGTTAAGAATTTTTGCATCTATGTTCATTGTACAAATTCATGTGTAGTTTTCATTTTTCTTGGGTAAATACCTAACAGTATGATTGCTATGTCATATTTTAAGTATATGTTCATTTTTACAAGAAACTGTGAAACTACTTTTCAGAGTAGCTATGCCTTTATAAATTCCCACCAGCAGCATATACATTTTTAGTTGTTCCACATCCTTGCCAACACTTTGTTATGGTAAGCACATTTTATTTCACATGTTCTAATAAATGTAGGTTATATCTCATCATGATTATAATTTGAAATTCCTTAATGTCTAATGATGTTGAATATCTGTGCTGTTTTGATCCTTACATCCTTTTTACAAAGTGACTGTTCAAATCTTTTGCCTTTTTCAAAATTAGATTTTCATTTTCTTACTGCTAAAATTTGAAATTTCTTATATTCTAGATACCAAATTCTTTGTTGGTATGTATTTGCAAATGTTTTCTCCCAGTCTGTTGCTTGTTTTTATTAATAGTGTCTTTTACAAAGCAAGTTTTTAATGTTAATGAAGTTACATGTATAACTTCCTTCTTTTATAGACTGTACATTTTTGTCATGTCCTTGAATTCCTTGACTAACCTCACACAGATTTTTCTCCAAAAAGTTACTGTAGTTTTCTGTTTTATACTTAAGTCTATGGCCCATTTTAAGCTAATTTTTATATAAAGAGTGAGGTGTAAAACAACCAGGGCCAAGACTAGGGTGAAGCAAGGGGATGTCAAAAACCATCAGTGATGAATATAAATAATTTTAATGCAACATTATAAAAATTAATGCAGAAATTGATGCTGAATAAAATGCTTAAATTTTAAATAAAAATGGCATCAGTAACTGCCATCTAGCAAGCTGTGTTGGAGCCTGAAGCAAACAGAAAACTCAGACTGATCCTGTCTTTATTTAAAATTTTTTTTTGTTCAACATAGAATAATATTATCATTATTTTGTTTGGAGGGTGGAGGACCGGAATTAGAGAGATGCTTTCATGACAACTTCTTCCAAATTTCACCTACTAATTTCACTTTTCAGAGTCCTTAATTAGCACTGTGATTTTATAACCACATGCAAAGGAAGAGGTTAAATCTTCAAATTCAAAGATTCTGTCTTATCTAGCACAAACCAGAAACTTTTTTTATATTAAAAAATTATAGTGTTAATGGAAAATACAAAGCAAAACTTACAAATGACAGATGTACCTATGTGGGAGGAAGCTTCTAAGTCAGCTGCTTATTTGGGGAATATTGACATGACAGAGAATAAAATAATATTATTGATCCCGGTGTGAATCACCGCTCTTACTCTGATGGTATGTTCTTTTGACATAACTGTGCCATAGGAAAGCTGTTTGGTGGCTTTTGCCTAATTAGCTGTCTCTGATGTCAAACATACTTTGCTCAGTTTCTCAATATTATTTTCCAGAGTCCATCTCAATCCCTACCTGAGAATTTTGTCTTAACTTTCTTATATAAAAATAAGACTTACTTTTAGCAGAAGATTTTTACAATCTCCCTAAAGATTTTTTTCCCTCTACTTCAGCCTCACATTCTCATGTTCAGAACCCACATCCTTTACTCTCATCCTCATGGGCTTGGAGAACAGCTGGTCAACATCCTCTATTTCCTTGAAGATTATAAAGTTACTGCCGTTCAGTCTTCTCTTGTCCAAGTGAACCAAACTTAATCTTTTTTTCTTTTTTTAAAACATTTCCTTGAACTCAACACATTTTCTTCAGCACTTCTGTTAACTTAGAATTCTGTTTTCTAAGACATTCTAAGTTCTCTAGGGACCAAATTGAATAAAGGTTTGCTCAGCGCTGAAGGTGCCATGTATGTGGTAAGGGCACCTTATTTCTAATGCTTAGCCAACACATGGCACACAGTAGGCACTACATGAAAATGTTAATTTTGTTTTTCCTTTTATTGCATTTCATTCTAGTATCTTACTGGAGCTTACAGTAATGGCCTTTCTTTTCACTTTTTCTTATTTTTGGTCTTTTTTTGTTAATAGTTTTTAAAAATGATTTGGAATTTTTGAGCATATTTACTTTTAGACTTGAAAGAGGTACACATTTTATTTTGTCTGCTTCTTTAAACTTTGAGGTTGCTGATTCTTTTTCACACTTACTAAACATAGCTGTATTTTTGAGTTCAGTGGAGGAAGCACAGAATTGCTACAGATGCTTAGAATATTGGTATTTTAAGCTCTAATAAATAAATTTTTGGTCATTATACTATTAATGAGTATGATATATTTTGTAAAACATACTGTGTTTTGAATAAAAGGTACTTGTTAGAATTTGAAGCTTTATTAAAAGGCTAATAATTATCCTTCCTTCTGAGACAAGTACTGATGTTTATCACTTCATTTATTTATTTCTATACTTTCTCTTAAAAGAACAGCATTATAAATTTTTCTCTTAACCAGTAGACTGAATTCAGCTGCAGTTATTTACGTTCTGTATTTACCATTCTCTTTGAAATGTTTGTAATAGGAATCCAGATTCTAATTCTGTAGAGGTATCTTTTTCTTGTGTTCATCTATTTGACAATGATTTCATTTTGGTAGTTATAACGTGAGGTGAAAAGCTAATCACATGCTGCCCCAGGCTTTGCAAACAAAAGAATGAAGTTCAAAAGGAAGGCTTGTTCAGCTTAATAATTTACCAAGTTTCTAGTGTCATTTGATCCAGGTAACAATCTTTATTAAAAGGCAACCGCTACTTATTGGTATTGTACTTGTAAATCAGTATTTTTTGCTTCTACTCTAGCCCTTCATAACCATTTCTCTTACCATTACACAAAAACTTTTTTTCATAGAGTTTATATTTTAATAGATATTTTAATGTATCTACATTTTCTTGTAGAGACATGTTGGCTATCAGTGACAAAGCTGATTGAAAAATCAGCCACTAGATAATATAACCCTAAGGAACAAACATACTTAACTCTTGCATAAAATGTGTATTGGGGCAGGCACGCAGGGGTGGTGTGGGGATGGGACCCAGTGTTGTAGATGTTTAAAAATGTTCTGAATGACACACTGTTGCTTACATAATGTGTAAACATATAGTATGATAATGACTCATGGTCTGCTGTCTAACCTCACCACTATATATGTTACGTTCAAGATGGGCCAAGTAAAGAATTTTATGTCTTGTAGGATTCTCTGACAGTTTTTCTTCTTCTAATCTGAATCTGATGAATAATCTTTGGTAATAAGTTTTCCAGCTGTTTTTATCAGACCTTTGGCCAGATTTTCACAATTACAGTATATACAGTGTGGGGAAGAAGGAGATCTGTAATTAACATACATTCCAGCATAGTGTTTTTCCCTTTCTGGAATGATAGATAATAGTCTGGTAGGAGGAGAGGTTGTGAGATCCCCAAAAGGCCAAATAAAGAAATATGATATTTACCTATACTATATTAAGATAAATAATGTTTTAAATGTCCGGTCTGTCGTAAGGATCAACTTTTCCTGTATATTTTAGATACTTGATGGTTTCCAAGATCTGACCACACATATATTTCTGATTTAGCAGCTATGGATTTAATATGTTTTATACATTTGTACTTTGTTCATGTAAACAAAATATTGGGATTATTATCTTTATGCCCATCTCTTGACTGTTGATATATGAAGAAAGGCATCTGGGTCTAAGTAGGTTAGATTGGGAGAAACGGCCATAGTTAGCGCTCCCCAAGCTTTTTCGCAGTTCTTAGTTCCCATAATAAATGGCAGTATGTGGTATATACAGTGTGGCTGCTCCTTTCTGTAAGTGAATAGTTTAACGCTCCATGCCCCAGGCCCCATTCAGGCTTTTGGTGGGAGAGTCTATGTCTTGGCACCCTGTAAACCATTCTGGGCCCACTAGTGGGAAGCTCTATTGCTTTTAAGTTGGTGACCTGTGTGTGGCCTCTTGTGTATGAGCTCTGCAGGGCCACCACCCACCTGTGTTACTCTCCTTGTGGACTCCATCTTCAGCCTCTGTTTGTTTCCTGCTCACAGACTATCATTAATAATAATCACCAGAATTTCTTCAGTCATTATTTATGTTTTCTTGGCCTTCCTAAATTCTTCTCAAGTAACAGGACTGGAGCAAACTACCATTTAGTGTTTTGAATTAGATGAAGAAAATTGTGCCTAATTTTCTTACCCAAGAGACCTTCCATTTTCTCTGAGAACCTTTTCTCGTGATGAAATTCTTTAGGCAAATTTATTATCAGATGCAGATGTGGTTGATTTAGTGCCAAGGATGGCTACCAGGTTCCAGATTTTTGCTGCTTTTATAGTTACCTTAATTTTAGAGTGCAGACTTTACATAAGTAAATTGATTTTAATGAATGAATTTTTCATGGGTTTAATGGGAATTAATTTGTTATTTGCCTATTTAAAAAGCTAAATCCATGCATGTATCAAATATTTATGGCAGTTACAAAGCAACATTTCCTTGCTTGGCTTTTCTATACCAAAGTCTACCTCTATAAAAGGTGCTATGATACTTTTTTTTTCTTAGCACCATTGGGTTTTTGTATGACTTATCAGAATGATAACTATTTGGGACAGAGGAAAAAATATTTCCAATAAAAATGATGGTTGCTACAAGTCTGGCTATGGTATCATTTCCTTGGAGTTGGAGAAGTGTAAAATGAAAAAAGGACCCATGTTTGCTCATGTACAGAGAAGTGTGAAGAAGATATCTGCCTTGACTCCCTTCCATTCAGGGATGTCCCCGTGGACATCTGGTGGGTGAGGAGGAGCCTAACTCAGATTTCCTTCTTGAACTTAGAAGAATGAGGCTAAGCAACCTCAGCCCATACATTCAGCTTAGCCTTCCCAAGTTTGGGAAAAGCCAGGCTTAACGAGAGAGTAGAGGGAACATGCACAGGACAAATAACCTGGAATTCCCGCCTTACTGTTTTCTCTCTTTGGTTCAGTATTTTAATGTGGAAAACAATTTTTCTTTCTCTGCAAAGTGAATCTTGGACTTGTGGAAACCTGAAAATTTGAACAAAGTTCTTATTCTAATTCCTACCTTTTTAAATCTACATCTTTTAAGGTCACATCTTGTTTTTCATTCTTAGCCTTGAAGATGTACACACACAGCCATTCAGATGTACTGGATAGACCTGAGGTTGTCCATAATTCTAAGGCCCCTTCTGTCCAAGTCTGCAAAGTTGTGTGACAGTCTCCTTCACAGGCAGGCATCAGGCTTTTTATGTAAAGAATCTGAAAATGCTTGTTCTCCCATGGACTCATGTACAGACAAGTACATGTACAGAGTTAGCTTATCCATTCCTGTACTATATGACAGAAACCAAACATGAAAAAACCAGATGGAGTTTGGTTTACAGTGTGGGTCAGCAGCTGGGAAGGATCAGAAAATAGTGTTTCAACATAATCATGTTTAAGGCATAAAATTATGGACTTCTTCTAGCATGAAAAGTAGAAAAAGGGTGATGTTTGAATATGCACATTACGGATAGCTCTCAGCCATTGATTTATTTTATAATAGCATTTTCCCCTTTTTATTAGTATGTGTTTGCAATATATAGTAAGTACACTCATTGTGGGAAATTGGTACATATACATATCTCATCTTGATTCCTTTACTTATTCTTTCTTTCTCTTCTCTTTTGTCTTTCCCTATCCCCAATTTTTGAACTGGGAACTAGTGGGCTTTTCTTTTTATGGTTTTAATGATATTCCCTCTACCAACCCAGGGCCTTCATACTGAGCCACCTTTCCAGATATTTTTTATTTTGACACAAGCTTTGAGTGGCAAAGATGCTTTAGCCGCACAGAGTGCTGCGTTTGTGTGTTTTTAAACAGTGCTGGGGATTGTACCTAAGGCCTCTTTAACACTAGGCAAAGTGTCCTATCACTGAGCCACATTTCCACCTCACCCCTTCAATATAAACTTGCTATGATTTCTACTTCTGGCATGGGTTTAGAAATGATTAAAAAACAACCAAACCCACCTCCCTTCCTCCTTACCTTTCAAGTTAGGGCTTTGCATGGTTAAGTAATATAGGGCGTGGGCAAAGGAATTGGGGAAACCTGCCCAGAAATCCTAGCTTCTTTATGTGCAAGTTATCCTTCTACAGCTTGTTTCTTCATCTGTAAAATGGAATGAGAGTACTAATTTTGTAGTATTGTTGTGAGAACTCAATTACATTAAATAATATAAAGTTGAAGGTCTCTAATAGTATACTTCCCACTGTGAATTTAAATATAATTCTATTTCTCTCTTTGATTTCCTCTTTCTCCTCTCATCTGCTTCCATGATGTCACTTAAAGTAAACCAAACAAACCACAGAGATAAATTATTTGGGAATTTTTGTGACCATTTCACTTTTACTAAGGGGTAATTTTTAAATTCCTGTTTTGGGATCTTGACCCTGCTGGATGTACATACTCCTTGCCACACACACACACACAAACCCTGTGTCTTTTTTCATTAAGTTTCTGCAGGGAAGAAATACATCTGCATTGAGTATATTAATGCCTTGTAACTTCCTCTTCTCATCTTGCTTATTATGTTCTCCAGCCCTAGCTATGGTCACTTAGTGGCTGCTACTGGAGCTAAGTACTTTTGGGGCAGTTTGTGGTTACTCTGCACTGCCAATTCTAAGGCTAACATAAGAGCGAACTTTGGTTTAAAGAATAAAACTAATTTTGTATTAAAATGGAGTTTAGCTTTGCTAGCTAACAGAAGCTATTAGTGGACCTCCATGTTTTGTAAGATGAAGTAGATTAGGGTAAGAGTAAAGCACTTTATCAATTTAATTAAGCAGATCAGTATATTAAAATATGCAGACTAATTTTGCATGTAGTTATTTGTATTGCTGTGGCTTTCTGCTTTTTGAATCTCATGATACAATGTGAGAGCTTTCTCTCTGATCTTACACATCACAGGTCTTGATGCTCTTCTTTAATCTTTTGATTCAGATGTGCTCCTTACCCTTTATTTGTTATATTGTTCAGTCTGTAGTTCTGGATGTATTGCCAAAGAAGCACCTCTTCAGGAAAAGGATGAAGGAGTTTGGGGTGGTGGCTGAATGATTGCAGTCTTTCTAAGTATTTATAGCTCGTCTGTCTTCTGATAGTTCCTTAGGCTTCTAGCAGACACGTGTCCATTGTTTTTAAGCAAGGCCCAGTATGTATGTTTGACAAGTTAGCAGCGTGGCAGCTCTACTTGTTCCCCAGCCTTACTGCGGTCTCAGAGATTGTTTGGTTTGGCAGATGGCCAGCTCTCTGCTATAAGATGCATTTCCTTGACAGGACAAAGTGTGGAGCTGCATTAGCTGCAGAATTTGCAAAGGTTAGCCAAACACACACAATAAATGTTAATAAACAAAAAAGGCCCACCCACCTTTGACTTTGAATTCTGTTTCTTCATTCTGTGTTTTGGAATCCCTGTAGTATTTGATTAATAACCAGTCTTAGGATAATTGAGCCTTAAGTATCCTTTGCATGAGTTAGCCTGCTCACAGGCCTCTCATTGGCAGCTTTGGTGACTCAGTCATTCCAGAGATCTGTTTAGTATAAGGAGTCTTACTTGCTTTCCCTGCTTCAGCATGAAAAGAGGGTAAATGGGTTTCTCCGTAAGAGCTTAAGCTGACCGGCGTGTGTGTGTGTGTGTGTGTGTGTGTGTGTGTGTGCTTTGAAGGATAAAGGATAGGAATAGGAATAGAGGTACAGTGCCCTTGGTCTCCCTGGAAAGCAATCAGACGTTGGTCTCTTGGCCTGAGCATTTGCCTCTCTCTAACATTTACACCCTCAGCAGAGAGAGAGAGAGAGAGCGAGAGCGAGAGCGAGAGCGAGAGCGAGAGCGAGAGCGAGAGAGAGAGCGAGAGCGAGAGAGAGAGAGAGAGAGAGAGAGAGAGAGAAACAGTAACCTGCTGCCCCTGGTAACTGCCTATTTGGCTGGGTGTCTTGGAATTTATCAGGCCTACATTGTGGATCTTTTCCAAATCTTCACCCTGCTCACTTGAAAACACATTTCAGAACCAGTAATCTTAGACTCCTTAGCCAGACCTCTGGAGAACTAAGGAAGAGAAATGACTCTAATACTCTGTCCTTAGGATCGTCCTAGGGCCATTTGTACGTGGCTGAGGTTTCTGAAGGCATTTGAAAGCACCTCTCATTGATTTCTTTTGCTCTCTGGTTCATGCATGTCCTTTCTCTTGGATCACATTAGGAAGGAACTAACTTGGCTGCATTTGTAGGATACCTGAATATAGTAATAATATGGAGAAATCAAGTTATTCCTCATGGAGAGTAATGATTTTAACTTGCAAGTTGTCTCCTAGCAAAGCAGTTCATTTAGACATTGGGGAACTGTAGCTTTTAATTCATTCCCTTAGCACACATTTATCAGACAGTAGTGTGAGCACTTGGAATACCATAAAACATAAATCTGTGGCCTTGTAACATATATTTTAGTGGGAAAAGCAGACAAGCAGAATAAACAAATTACAAATTATATAAAAAGGTGATACATGTTACAAAGAAAAAGAAAAGGCAGAGTAAGGGGAGCAGTAGAGCACAATTTAAATAGGGTAGTCTGAGTAGTGATGGTATTTAAGCAAAGACCTAGATGAGTCTTGGCTCAAATAAACTTATTCTAAATAGGGTTACACAAATATGATATCAGGGAATTATTTTGTAACTCTCCTCATATTTCCATATATCTGGCTGTGGCCATCAGGAAATGTTCAGTGGTCTAAGCATGGTTCTCAGATTAGGTTCAGTGGTGGAGCACCTGGAAGTTAGGCTGCTGCTCTGTGGGCTGTAAGCTATTGATTTACTTAATTCTGCCTAGGAGCAGTTTCTTAGGAGAAAATTTGACTTTTACATACATGTATTATAAAGTACGGTAGATTCTGTGAGCATACGTACAGAGCATCAATAATAACAATGAACAACAAAAGAAAAACCAAA
This sequence comes from Dasyprocta punctata, assembly GCA_004363535.1. Taxonomy (NCBI): domain Eukaryota; kingdom Metazoa; phylum Chordata; class Mammalia; order Rodentia; family Dasyproctidae; genus Dasyprocta; species Dasyprocta punctata. The sequence continues at coordinate 31,910 of RJWM01011787.1, read as the reverse complement.
TGTCACATTGTTTAATTTATTGTTTTCAAGTTTTTCTGCTGGTTGGTAATACTGTATGATTTATATTTTAACACTTGCTAGTAGACAGTTGGGCAGCAGGTACTGTGAATTTAAGGAAAACTGTGATGGAAACCCTAAAATTACTGAAAATGGTGCTGTTGGAGAAAGCACAAACTCTGTGGTTTGATTCTTTCCAAGAACAACTGAATCTTTAAAGATGCATAGCTTAAGAACCAGTCTTCTAGATATGAATTAGAAGTCATACAGCCTGTTTTTAGCTTCTTCTTGAGATTCTTCTGGAATCTTAGAAAAGAATTTGCAACCATTAACTATATGTGTATTTTTTTGCCAGTTGGTCGAGTCAGAATTTCTATCAAAAAGGATCTCAGAGATTCCCATATAGAATATAGTAATATGCAATGTGCTGATGATTGTTACTGTCTTGTTGGCTGGTTGTGAAATTGTTTTGTTTTGGTTTCTTGCTTTCCTTTTTTTTTTTAAATAAAAAAAAAAGAGATTTCCATATATTCTGTCTTACCAAAAAAGTGGGATGGCTAGAGATAAGAAACCAAAGAAAATCAGCTCAAGGTAGATTTAGAAGACAGAAGTTCCATGATTTTCATTTTACCATTAGAATTGTAAAATGGCAATATCTGTTGTACCCTATCCTCCCTTAATCCTTGTTGGAGCTTGGCAAGTGACAGTTTATTTAATAAAACTTGAATTAATGTTTCCACTCAAGTTTTTTCTCTATCAGAGTGAATTCTGCAGACCTGGTACATGGTGTTTCTGCCTACCATTATTATCTTCATCTTTTTCCCTTTAATTCTATTCATGCTATCCCACCCACCCCTGCCCTCTTAACCACATAAAAAATGAAAAACAGGTTGTAGTTCTCACTCAGAACTTCCAGTTCCTTGTGCCTCTAGAGCACTACTTATTTTCCTCACCAGAAATGAAGCCAGAGAATCATAGCTTCTAGTATACTTTCTCTTAAATAGTTTTAAATTCAGGTTAGTATCAAGTTTTTATATTCTGTATCTGTTTTACTTCTGCCATTGCCCTGCTGTTTTATCTCACGTATAGGGTGAGATTATTAAGTCTCTACCAATATGTGTTCTTTCTAAAAAGAAATTCATGAGACTTGGATCTTTGCGAACTAAAAACAGTAACCTCCTGGCTTCAATCTGCAACCTAGAGGGGCATATTGTGTGTGTGTGAAAGCATGAAACACTGAGATCCAAATCTGCTTTGGTGGTGAGCAGAACTGACTTAGGTGGATTCAGGATTCCATGATGCCAGTCTCTTATGGTAATAGAGCTGGGAGCCTGACTTTTTAGTTTCAAGGCTGTCAGAAAAAGTGTCATATCAGAAAAGGACCTTTTTTTTTTTTTTTGCATGATTTCATACAGATAAGAAGTAACGGATTGGAACTTAACTTCAAGAAAATATACTAAAAGTTACAAATTGCTGTCAGGGTGATGTTTGATTTAGTAAACTAGCCATCAAAGGATCAACAAGATTTTTACCCCCTTTTTTATTTGACTTGTTTTGTTCAGTTTCATGCCTCTCCTTTTCAGAGTGTTGTCCGCTGCCTGTGGCATCCAAAGCTGAACCAGATCATGGTTGGAACTGCAAATGGGTTGGCTAAAGTCTACTATGACCCCAACAAGAGTCAGAGGTATTTTATAAGCGTTGCTCATTTTAGATGGATGACAACAACTGGGGGGGAGGGCTTTGTTTCACCCTTGCTTTTATTTATTTCCCCCTTTGATGGGGATCCACCCTTTTAGAAAATGCAGCTGGCACAGAATAAAGCCTCAAAGTCCCAGTATTGTGCTTTAAAGAGGATTTAGATATCACCCTTGATCCATACTGAATTCAAAGTGAAAGTTTCCTGGGGATTTGCAGTTCTTTAGCTGAAATGTTGAGTGCAAGAGGGGAAAATGTGCTGCTCACTTTGCATACCACCCTGGACAGTGGCATTAGCAGTGATGCATATGAAGGATTAACAAAGTAAGGAACTAACCACTTACAGGAAATGGAAACAGCTTGTCCATTCCGTTATCTTTCATTTTTAGATTTTTGCAATTACCAGTTTGAATGTTTAGCAAGGTTATTCTCTGCTCGCAGAAAGGGACAAAACAAATACTTTCTCCTCAACCCTATGTCTATGCACATTTCAAATGTAAGCATACCAATCAATATAGTTCCAACTATATTGAGAACTTCATGTGGAACTGCCTCAGTTATTTACATTTTCCTTGGCATAGGTGGGCATATGTTGCCACCCCAAAATGGATGGTTTATTTCTCTCTCTTAAAGTATATTAACTGATTAGCTCTTTCTCTAGAGCAAGTCTTGCTTAGCCAGAATTGAAATTCACTTGCTAAATGCACTAGAGTTCCCTATAAAGCTGTTTTGAAAACTTACATCCTTTCTGAGGAAAGGAAATCCATCATGTATTAGTGAATATTCATTGACCATAATTTTGCTCTAAATAGAAGTAAACATCCCTGTCTTCCTTCAAAACTTTCTGGACCCATGCTGGAACTTATGCCCTATAATAAAATAAGGTATATCTTAGGGAATTTAAGAATAAATAGGATTTCTATTCATTTGTTTTTAATAAAGATGTTGAAAATACTAAAGTAATTATAAGTCTGTTTTACTTCAGAAAAATGATCAGCATCATTTGATAAACACCCATTTAGGATACTACCTTTCTTGGAATTTTTAAGAAATTCGCTTATTTATATTTGCTCTTCTAAAAGAAAAAGCTCAGCATTGTTAAGAAGTAGTAAAATGTTCTAAGCACACTTTTGATTAATCCCACACATTCTTGGGCTGTAGCCCCTTGGCAGTGCTGCCAAACTGATTCCATTCCAGACACTTGTACTCTTATATTTAAGACATGGACATGTGCCACTTGTGGTGTAGGCCACCCAGGTTGCTTCCATCTGGGACATAAACTAAAATTTGAACCCTGTGACCTTTAGGGTGAAGATGTTGGTTAATTTTATGATTTCTTTAACATCTTGAGTTTCTAAGTTATTTTGATAGGGTTTTTTTTTTTAAAAAACTATATTTGGATGTTCTGTTCCTCTCCAGTCCTTTCACTTGGTAGTGACTGCCGACTGAAAGACTTGCCTTTCTGTTAGTTTGATAATTGCTAACACTTGCCTTTCCTTTAGTTCAGTAATCTCTTATCACCAAGACCCTGTCTGTTGCCATCCCTCAGAAAATCTGGGATTTGACAAGACACTGTGCAGAGTATACTTCTAAAAGTATCTGATGTTTTCAAGATAGATTTTCTGTTCCTAAGACCAAAGATAGAAAACAATTTGCTTTTACACCCTTAGGGGAGCAAAATTATGTGTGGTTAAAACCCAACGGAAGGCGAAACAAGCTGAGACTCTGACCCAGGACTACATTATCACCCGTAAGTTGTTAACATGTGTCTCAGTACTGTATCTGTCTTTTGTCTTGTGGTGGCATTTGTTTTTAGACACAGAAAAACCCTGAGTTCAGGTATATGTTACAAAATCTCCCATTGTACAGACAAAGAGTTGTGTGATAGCTAAGTGCTTTAGCTTTCATGACTCATCATAGGGTCAGGAGTGTCTCATGTTGTTGTGGGAAAATTCCCAAGTCAAACCAAAACCTAAAAGAAGATTCTTTGCACTAAGGAGATGAGAAGGCAGCGTTTAATCTTTATGCAGGTGGACTGTTGTGGGATAATTCCTCAAAGGTAATAGCCCTGAGTTTACAGAGAGAGCTTAGTATATATAGAATTTAGAAGTGGGAGGTACAAAGCAAGTGACAAAACATTACATTATTGGTTACATGTATTGAGTCATATATTGACAAGCAGGCTAGTCTTGAACAGATTTGTTGAAACAAAGTAATTGTTTGTCATAATTTAGAAACACTCTGGGGACAAGGGGTGGGAGCCCTTACAGAGTTAGCATAGTTAAAGGCATTATCATAATATAGAAACATTTCAGAGAAGGGACCCTTTCAGGTGTCCTTGACTTGCCCCGGGTGTCATAAAGTATAGACAATTACTCTGACTCAGTGCTCATCAGAGATACGCAGCTGGGCTTTAGACACTGTCAAGGTCAGTTGAATACAGCAGAAGAAACAGAACAGAAACTTGGTCAGAGACCTCTAATTGATCATGAAATACCTTTAAGTTTGCTATTTTGCATTATAATTATGCCCCAGCAATGTAACTTCTAATCAAGTGGGAAGATCTTATCTGAATCTAATGCATTACTCCATATTGGCCTTTTAAAGAATAACAGTCTAGTCTAAAAATAATCAACATTAAAGTGCTGGTCTTCGGATCAAGAGGCCTCAGTTTGTCCAGTTTTGGCAATGTGATGTTGAATTGGCAGTGTGATGGTGAATGACTGAAATTCATGAAGAGAGTGAGCAGTCTAGATGAAGGGTCTCCTCTAGTTCCTTCTGAATTCTGTGACCACGTGCTTACCCATCTGGAAGCATTTATATATGAAATTAACTACCTGGTGTATGAGTGGAAATCTTACCAACGTGGGTAGAGTGGCTTCTCTCAGGCCAGTCATACAACCTCATTAATCTGGCAGATCTTTGTTCCCAGAGCTGTAATCTCAACCCTGTAAGAGGAGACAGCTAGGAAAAAAATCTTGGAGGAGGTAGTGATAGTGAATGGCCCTATGGACTTTCATTAATGTCTCTATCTAAAGCCCAGGGGGCGCTGTACTGCTGGGTTTCTCTCTGGTGGTGGGTCGCATATAGGACCAAGTCCCTTGGAATTTAAGACTCACCAGTCAAGAGATCCAATGACACTTTTTGCAAGAGTAGAAGTGTTAAAGTCAGTGTCATAACCAGTCTAGCTCATGTAATTACACGCGGCCTACTTAAATTCCTTTAGTTGTTTGAAGTGAAAAGCTATTTTTCCCCTTCCTAAAAATACTGTGTGTCATGTTGCCTGGTAGAGTGACAGGTAGCTACGGGTGGCTGTGTTCTCATGTCCCCAGCTCAGAGCAGGCGTGTTTTACTGTGAGTGATGCCGTCTAGCCCCTGTCAGCAGTAGGGGTAGAGGGTAGAAGTGGACACTGGGAGTTTCTGAGGTGTGAAGAGACATTTCATTCATGTTATAAATTCCTTTTAAACCTCTGCTGTGTTCTTCTGCTGGTCCCCTGGAAGAAGTTTCCTTTTAAAAAGAGTGTTTAATCTTCATGTAAGGAAACAAATTATTTTGGTACTTTTTTGTCTAAGAAAAAAGATAGTTATTTAATACTTTCCCCAGTAATTTTCTCCTCCCTCAAAATTTACACCATCTTCCTTTTAAATTCTTATACTTAATATTTTGAAATGTAATTCTAGCTTTAAGTAAATCTGAACAGCAATAGAACTGTGATTGTTATCATCTATTTTGTGCACAATATTAAAGGAAGGTTAGCAACCCCATTTAGTCCCAATGCCAGGAGATTCAGACATCCCTGCATTCAAAGCAACCTTTATCCCAGTTTCATGGGACAAGTGCTCCTCCCTTCCGGTTACTCAGCGTTGTCAACTCCTCCTAAGAGATGGTTACATTTTAGAAATGTGTGAAGTGATTCCACTGTTTAGGAGGCATCTGAGGAAACTTTGGGTCTGACAGGCAAGATGTTGGCATTATTCACATTTGGGTCCTGTAAGAAAAAACAACAGTCAGTCTCATGAAGTATTTCTTTTCAAAACCATAGAAATTAAGTTTTAACTGCTACCCATGGTTTAGGAGATAGGCGGCCTCACCGGTGTTTCCATGACAGTGACAAGTTTCCTGAGTGCCATTCATTGCCAGAGGTGAACAATGAGTCTGGTATCAAACAAAATAGGCTAATTGGTTACAGTAAGACTGTCTTTTATTATTAGATGAAGACTGTCATTATGACTTCCATTTCATCTTTCAGTTAGTCATGCTTTTGCAATGTTTTTGGATGAAGGGTTGTTATTACAATGAAATGTTTCAAATGTGTCTTCTTGCAGCTCATGCCTTGCCTATGTTCCGTGAGCCCCGCCAGCGAAGTACGAGGAAACAGCTGGAGAAGGACAGACTGGACCCCCTCAAGTCCCACAAACCCGAACCTCCTGTAGCAGGCCCAGGTGACGTGATCCCGCTAACAACCTGCAGAAGGGCAGGGTGGGGGTGACTGATACAAAGACAGGATGATCTTAAGGGCCTGGGTGTTTTGTCTTTAGAGAGATTTTACTAAATAATGGTTTTCAAGTGTTTTCTTTTTAGCAATAGGGCATTTTCCTTAAAGACCTGATACAGAATCACAGTATGTAAAACTGATGAAGATGGAGATGATATGCTGAAGTAGGGAGGAATCTGAGGCCCTTTCTGCTGAGTCTCTAGCTTGAGACCTAGAAATGACCTCAGTAGAACTCTGGGACTTCTTGGAAGCCAGTATTAAAAGCACTGCCATCAATATTGGTACAATATGTAACATTAGACACATTGACCAGGATCCAGGCTGGATTCAGTTTCACATAGGGCAGAAAGTAGTGATGATTTAGTTCTGCATTGATTAAAAATAAATGAATGAATAAAGGAGCTTCCTGTATTGGTAGAAGATGAATAAAGTCTTTAGAAGTTTTAGGAAAGTAGATGTCACCAGGCATCAAGGCAGCATCAGTTTATAGTACGTATAGCACACACCTACACTAGAGTTGCATTTTCTTCTATCATGGGTATAGTTTTCAGTTGTCCTGTGCTCCCGTGGCTGTAGCTTTTGACTTGTTCATTCATCTGAGCCTGAGCTCTGGACCTGCATCTATTAGGCATTTCAGCGTTGAAAATACTTCAGAGGTCTCTCTTAATCTTTATTTTTTTTTCATTGTTTTCTGCCACCCTCCTAATCAAATCCATAATTAATATTCTTGTCTGGATCATTGCCGAACTTCTAACTAGGCTCTTTAGGTCACTTCCTGTCTTTGCCTCACTTCCATTCATTATACACAGCTTTTTATCTTCAGTTTGTTTAGTTTTCATGCTACTGCTCTCAAACTTCCATAAGCTTCCTGTATTTCTATAGGTTCAACATTCTCTATAACCTACCTTTGTGGCTTTACATTTCACTTCTCTCCTATTCTGATTTTCTGATATGACTGTTAGTTCCCTCCTATCCCCAAACATCCATTGAAAATCAGTCTCTTTCTGTCTCTCTCTTATTTCTGTCTGTCTCTCTGTCTCGGTCTCTCTCTTTCTCTCTCTCTGTCTCTCTGTCTCTTCTGTGTCTCTCTTTCTGTGTCTCCTTTCTGCTCACTGAAAATAGTATTCTCTGCCTTCTGAGATTTCCCAACATGAATTTGTTACTTTCAAATAGTTACTGGCCACACAAATTCTTTGGAAGTTATTTTCTGACTTACTTTCTTCATATCTTAATTTATGAAATCAGTTTTTCAGTTTTTTGGCTTCATATGTTTATTTTATCTTTCTAAAAAGTCAGACATTTTTTAAGTACTAAGCACCATAGCAGCTATTATGGATATAGCAGGGGAGAAATCTCTGCCCTTAAGGAGCTTCCCATCTGCTAAAGCAATTATAGTACAGTGAAAGAATGAGAGTCAGTGTGTTCAGCTGTTTCATTTTCTGTCATAATTACAGCACTGTAAAAGATGTTTGAAACATGGCAAACCCTAAGATGTTTGTTTAAAACTAAAATGCCATCTAATGACTATTAGTTATTTCAGTTTATTTTGAATTTTAAATGTTCATGCTGGAGAAATTTGTTGTTGTTGTTGTTGTTTTGGCCTTTTTTGAGGCAAAGTTTCACTATATGGTTCAGGCTGGCCTTGAACTCACTTTGTAGCCCAGACTGGCCTCAAAATCATGGCAGTCCTTCTGCCTCAGCCTCCCGAGTGCTGGGATTACAGGTGTGGACCACCAGGCCCAGCTAGGAGTAATTGTTTAAAGGCAAGCCAGTTGCAATTCTTTATTGTTATGATTCTGTAAATTAAGCAATAAAGACATAGAAATGTAAAAAAGATTTATTTTAAAATATTATGGGGAAGTTGAGTTTTTCTTTGTTCAGAATATCAGAAAAACTGAGAGGATGATACTCAAGGTAGTCTTAAGATTTGTGTTCAGATAAGTACAGTATACTTAAGTATAGCCATATCATCATGCTCATTCTTTTTATGATTTGTTTATTTAAATACTTTTGCAACAGGCCGAGGTGGGAGAGTTGGAACCCATGGGGGCACTCTGTCATCCTACATTGTGAAGAACATTGCTTTGGACAAGACAGATGACAGTAATCCCCGGGAAGCCATTTTGCGTCATGCCAAAGCAGCGGAAGACAACCCGTATTGGGTTTCTCCAGCATATTCCAAGTAAGAGAATAGCTTTTTAAAATAGATTGCAGTGGTAGAGCACGTGCTTAGCATGCACAATGCCCTGGGTTCTATCCCCAACACTGAAAATAAATATACACTGAAAAAAAGTAGAAAAATTGTTATGTTTAATGAATTCAGAAAAACATAACAATGGTATTTTGCAGTTTAACTTCTCATTTCTTATTTTATTATTAAACATGAAAAATAGGCCAAGAACTCATAGTCTAGAAGCCCAGGTATTTGTTTATATCTTATGAATCTAAAATGGTAATTTTTTAATTTATATATATATATATATTTTTTTTTGGTCTTTTTGAGACAGGATCTCACTATGCAGTTCAGGCTGGCCATAGTTTACTTTGTAGCCCAGGCTGGTCTTGAACTCACAATGATCCTCCTGCCTCAGCCTCCCAAGTGCTAGGATTATAGACATGCCATCACACCCAGCTGAAATGATAGATTTTAAAACTATACCAGTTTCATCAGAGTGGCAGCCTAATGTAAATCATTATGTGAAGTCCTTTCTACCTATGCCATAAAAAAAAGAAAGAAAATCAATGCATTATCTTAGTTCACAGGGATTAAAATCAAATGAATAGGAGCAGCTTATAGATCTATTCTTAAGGACTGCAATTTTAGAGAGAACTTTATGTGAATAGTACTGCCTAGTAGATCCAGCCTCTCAGATTCCCTTAAATGGCATAACATGGGTGAATGTGTAGTGATTTTTAAGCTACTAAAACAACTATATTTATGCTAAAGGAATTTTCAATTTTTTAAAATTTTAACCTTTTTTTTTTTTTTGTACTGGGGATTGAACTCATGACCTTGTGCTTGCCAGGCAGGCATTTACACCACTGAGCTAAATCCCTGGCCCCAAAATTTTAACCTTTTTTAACAGTTTTTTTTTTTTATTTTAGAATAAAACAAAGCAAAATAAAAACAGAATAAAGCCAAACCAAGACAGTGTGACGCAGATTTTTAAAACAAGATAATAAGAAATCAACAATGTTTACCATAATGTCTTTTGTTGTCTTCAAAATAGCTGCCCATACCTGCAGACATAGTAAAACCAAACAAAACAGAAACAGAATAGAACCAATAAAAACAAAACAGTGAGTGCAATTTAGGACTTCAAAACAAGATAGTAGTAAATCCAAAATGACTGCCATAATGTATCTTGTTATCTTCGAAATAGCTGCCCATGCCATCAGATACTACAAAATCAAACAAGATAAAACAGAATAAAACCCAACCAAACAAAACAATGAGAGTGATACAGGATTTCAAAACAAGATAATAGGGAATTAACAATGGCCACCACCTTCAGAAGGAGATCCCCCATATATGCTACATTGCATATTGTTCTCCTCTGAATAGATGATCAGACTACTGGCTTTAGGCCTGCAAAGTCAGTGAAACACTAAACACTACAAGCCTTAAGTTGTATTTTACCTCATTAGCTATCATGACATCCTGTGCTTCTCTGGATCTGCCGGTTGCTTGCAGCCAGTGGGGGTGGGGGGGTAGCGGGGAGCACAGTGACGCTTCTTGTCTCCCTGCCCATGCACCGGAAGGGGCTGGCGTCTGGTTCTCCCCCAGTCAGCCCACACATGGTACCAACTCACAGGAGATCATAGCTTCTTGTTGACTTCTGCCCTGCAATCCACCAAAATTTTAACTTTTTATTAGAACTAGTTTTAGACTTCAGCAAGTTTTTAAATTTGTTTAAAAAGTAGAGAGTTTTTATATATTCGTCACTCAACTTCTCCTTGTATTAACCTTATATAACCATAGTATAATTGATTATGAGATTGACATTGGTCCAGCACTATTAACTGAGCTATACAACTTACTTGGTCTTCACCAGTTTTTCCACTCACGTTCTTTTTTGTCCCAGGAGCCATGTTGCATTTAGTTATGTCTCCCTAGTTTCCTCCAGTCATCATAGTTTCTCCATCTTTCTTGTCTTTTATGACCTTGAGCCATTTTACAAGTACTGTTAATTACTTTCTCTCAGTTTGGGTTTTCTGGTATTTTCTCATGGTTGGAATGGAGCTAAGCATATTGGGCAAAAATAACACAGGGATCATGTGTCAGATGTGCTCAGTGCTACTAGAGTGCCATTGCTTCTAGGTCCTCTCTGCTGCCACAGACGGGAAATGTATGTGTATGTACCAGCCTATTCATATGCACTCTCTGTTTCCTATTTCTGTATGTACCAGTCAGTGTATTTTTAAAACCATGACTTTAAACTGATATGTCTGATTTCAGCCCTGTATCACAGGGTTCATTTAGCTTTTCCCTTGTTTGTAGTTTTAAGTGCTTCTGTCTGGTAGTGAGAAGCCCAGTTCTTTCCTATTTGTTCACTTTAGAGGTGCTTGTGCCTCTGAACTATATCCCTGGCCCCAGTGTTTGGCTTTATATTAATTAGTCTTTTGGGCTTTGCTTTTTTTTTCTTCAGTTAGCAAGATGCTCTATGAATTATTGTACATCTCTTCATAATTCTTGTTCTCCATTATGTGAATATAGCATAGTTTTTTAACCATGAATTTCCTTTTACATGTGTATTGAGTTTGTTTCCAGTATTTTGCAGTCACTAACAATGCTACAGTGAATAAACTTGTACACATATATTTTTGTGTTTTTTGAGGTTTATTTATTTTTTTCTTTGATGTTTCTATGTATTGCTAAATTTTTCTTTTTGAAAAATTTAAGTGTAATAAAAGTAGACTGTGGTCACTTTTTAAAGCATTAATGAGCTTGGAAGAATCCCCCATGAATCAACTCAATTTCCATGTCATATTTATATCAGTCCCCTATCTGCTGGCCATTAGGAGCTACTTCATGTAAAAGAAAAGCACATCATTTTAGCTTGAATTTCTTAAAAACAGACCCTAAAGTAATGAATGATTCATGTAGAGATGATTTACTAGAACACACTAGGAGAAAAACAATAGGAGACTGGAGAAAAACAGTAGGAGACTGGAGAAAAGCAATGAAACAAGCAAGGATGCAATATCAAGTCAAGTCCCATGGAAGGTCACTTTGGCTTAATCCTGCAGCATAACACTGAAGACCATAGTTTTGTCCTGGTCAGGGGAATGGCAGCTAGAGTATCTTTACTTTCTTATCTGTTGGTCTTGCTGATGGCTGGATACAGAGTTGAGAAAGACATTCCCAGTCACTGCCAGCTCTCGGGAACTTGAAACATAGGTGACACTGATGTGAGTGAATGTACACTGTAAAAAAATGCTAAAGGGATTTAAAGGGATCTGGAGAGAGCACTGTGTTCTCTGCTATGTGTATAGTACCAGAAGAGACTTTACTATGTAACATCAGTGGTGGTTGTTCACAATGTGTATTAATAACTAGAAAGTACAGATGGAACAACTCTGAACAATGAGTTGGATAATATTACAACAGCTAAGAGGGTCATAGTAAGGCTGGCCAGCTAAGTGGTGTGGATTTACTCTTCATTTGTATAGAATTTGTGTGTATATAAGCTAATATATGTCAAAACATCATTGGCAGTCAGATAAGCTTATAGATTATGTCTGTGTTGACATTTTGGTTTTTAATGGAGTAGTTGTCTTCTATTACTATAACGATTCTTTTATACTTCAAAAATCCTATTTAGAAGTATGCCAAGGACAAGCTGAGGAAAGAAGAGAATGTAGATACAGAGCTTAAAATGTGATAAACATGTTAAGCATCATTTTGATGGCTAACTGCTCCAAATATGTGCATGTGTTTACACACAAAAATCATTAGATGTCTGTAAAAGTTTTGAAATAATAATTAGTTGATATTAGTATATAGGAATATATAGTATATAGGAATGTCTCAAAGACCTAACTTACCATTGAAGAAAATGAAATACTAAGAGATGAATTTTAGGTTTTGCTGTTTAGCAAGCCGTTGCTGCAACGAGAACAAGACCTTGGCCTTAGAGTTTCCAGGTTATTGTTCCAACATCAGCTAACACATTACTTTGATAAAGGATCAATTTGCTATGTCATTTTCATATCTGAGTTTTAAGTAGCATATACATACAGAAGAAAAGAAGCCCAACAATATCAAAGTGTAGACATTGCAAATTTGAAAGCTCCCTTTTCATTTAACCCCCAGTTCCTTCATTCTACTACTTAGAAAGACCAACAGCTATAGATTCTTATACATCCTCCCAGAGAGAATCTGTGTAAATGCACAGATGTGTATATAGCTACATCTTTGTTTAAAAACGTGAGTATAGAGTATGTTTTGCAGGTTGGTTTTTGGTTTTGTTTTTTACTTAATGCATATCTGATTGGGCCAGATCCATCCATGTATCTAGCTTATTTAGACTTCTTTATGTATTTCATTGTATAGATTTATTATACTTTTCTAAAGCAATACATTCTTGAAGGACAATTATATTACTTCAGTCTTCAGCTCTCGTAAACTGAAATTAATGTCTTTGTACGTACCTATTTGCCCACATATGCCAGTGTTCTAGGAATAGAAATATTGTCAAGGGATAGTTTCATTTTAAGTTTGTTTAGATACACCAAATTTCTCTCTAAAGTGTCTTTCTAACCAACTTACTCAAGTCTCATTGCCTCTTTGCCCTCTTCCTTGTCAAGAGAATATGCTGATTTTATTCTTGCCAATCTGATAGGCAAAAATTTGTAACTCACTGCAGTTTCCACTTACATTTTATAATTTTGAGTATCTTTTTATACGTTAAAATCCTTTTTTCCTTGTAAACTCTATATGTTTTTTGCCCTGTAAACTGTTTGTGTCTTTTGCCCATTTATCTCCTGTCTAATTGATCGTCTTATTAATTTTGTAAGACATTTTTTTAAACTATACTCATTCCCCAGACCTTTTATTTTATTTTGAGATGGTATCTCACTGAATTTTTCAGGTTGGCCTTGAATTTTCCATCCTCATACCCTAAACTCATGAGTAGCTGGATTTACAAATTTATGCCACCATATCTGGCTTAATACCTTCTTAAATTAAGGAAATTAACCCTTTGTGTATCAGCAGTATCAAAGGGTAGAAAGTAGAATTTCAAAAGCTTACCTTTCATTTACCTTCCAGTTCTTTTATTCTACTATAGAGCTGTATCTCCTAGTTATTTTTATTTTGCTTCATTTTTTTGCTATGTGAAAAAATTATTTTAATGTCATCAGATACAATTTTTTCTAGTTGGTTAGCTAATTGCTGTAACCTTGCTGAATAATGTAATTTTCCTCATTGAAATGAAAATGACATTTTTGTTATACACATTGTGTATGAATTTTTTCTTTTTTTTATTTTAAAGAGGTTAAGAGCAAGGAAAATAAAACAGAATAAAATCAATCAAAATAAACCAGTGTAAGTGATACAGGACTTCAAGACCGTATGAAACCAATAATAGTTACCATAATGCCTTTTGTTGTCTTCAGAATAGCTGCAGATACCTTCGGACATAGTAAAAATCAAACAGAACAGAATAGAATAGAAACAATAAAAACAAAACAATGAATGCGATAAAGGACTTCAAAACAAGCCAATAGTAAATCCAAATGGCTACCATAATATGTCTTGCTGTCTTTCAAATAGCTGCTCATGCCATCAGATTTAACATAATCAAGCAAAACAAAAGAGAATAAAACCCAACCCAACAAAACAATGAAAATGATATGGTTTCCTGGCTGGGATTGCTTCCTGGTGAGGTCTGGTTCTCTCCCTCTGCAGTCTGTGAATGGTGCTGACTCATGGAGAGAGGCTTGTGTGTGGCTGTCCCCACTCAGGCAGCAGCAGCCGGTGCATGGCGCTGATTTCCAGGTGGAGATCACCTCCTGGTGAGGGTGAGGCCTGGTTCTCTCCCTACGCAGTCCACGAATGGGGCTGACTGATTTTTTTCATATGATTTTTTTCCTTCTTCAATTTTCAAGCTCCATGTTTTATTAGTTTAAATACAGTACCAGTTTTTATTGTTGTAGGGCTGCTCACTCTTATTATACTTACCAGAACTTCTCTATTCTTATATGTCTCTATGAATTACTGTAAATTGTGTAATAATGTCTCCATAGAAAATTATCGGTACTATTTTTTAGCAGAATTGAGTTACACGTATGTGTTAACTTATATAAAAGGAATTCTATGTTAGTGATTCTTTCAGGAACAGGGCATACCTTTATGTTTAGTTACATCACTGTATCCCTCGGTAATATTTTAAATTTTCCTTGTGTAGATCTTTCACATTTCCTTTTCTGTTTATTTCTGCTTGTTTTATCTTTTTATGCTGTTGTAAATAGAATCTTTTCAGCTGAATTTATAACTCCTTTGTATATGGAAATGGCATGAGGCTACATGTATATGTGTTACATATATATACATTAATTTTTTTATACAGCTGTGTATTGTGTTCTTGCACTGTTTTAAATAATTTTATTCAATTTTCTTGAGTTTACAAGTATAAAATTGCATCATATGCAATTAATGATATGTTTCTTCTCTCTTGCCAATTTTTATGCCTACTATTTTCAATCTAATAAATTGAAATAGATTGACTGCTGCTAGAATTACAGTAAATTATAACAGTGATAGTGTACATCCTTTTGTTCATTTTGAACTTTAACAGGAGTTATTCTATTAGATTGAACCATATGAAGTTTCTCTTTTTACAAATGAAAAGAATTCAGAGTTTCAAATTTCAATCTAATGGTATTTCCCCATAAACACATGTTAACTTTTGAAAACATACCTATAAGAGGTTAAGGAAGAATCCTTCTCTTTTTATTTTATTTATTCATTCAACAGTGATTTACTGAACACCTATTATATGTCAAATGCTGTTTTAGACTGTGGATATAGTAGCTGTTATTATAGAGCTTATATTCTTTTTTTTTAAATTTTTTATTTTATTTTAAAGATAGTAAAATCCAACAAAAGACAACAGAACAATCAAAACAAAGCAGTAGAACTGGCATAGAACTTCAAAGAGAGATACTATGAAAGCAATAGCTACTATAGTGTATCTTGTTATTTTCAGAATAGCTGAACATTCCATCAGGTATAGCAAATACAAACCAAAAACAAAACATAATAAAACCAATTAAAACAGGATATGAAATGAAAAAAAATTAAAAAATAAAAAGAAACAAAAATTAATCAAAATTAAGCAAAACAATGAGAACAATATTGGGGCTCGAAGACAAGACAGAGGACAATCCCACACATTTGCCACACTGCACAATGTCATCTTCCCAAGAAATGCTCAGACTGCAGGCACCAGGCCTGCAAAATAACCTAACAACACAAGCATTTAGTTGCTTTATGTACCTTAGTTGCTATGAACGTAGCCGGTTCTGTGAGCCAGCAGGTTGCTTACCGGGGGTTGCGGGGGTGGGCAGGTCCTTGATTCATAGCCCGCGCACCAGTAAGTCTATGGGACACACATCTCTTTCTCTTCCTGGAGTTTGCACAGTCACGCACACTCACCAGGGAGGCAGGTGGGTTTTCTTCTGGTTGCTGCCTCTCTGCCCAACATGGAGGGTTCTCAAAAGGCACATCGTTCTCTCCCTGGGGTCCACGCGGGTCACACACACTCACCAGGGAGGCAGGTGGGTTTTCTTCTTGTTGCTGCCTCTCTGCCCAACATGGAGGGTTCTCCCAGAGCTTATATTCTAAGAGGCAAACAATATATAAATAACCTATAAATATGAGATGATAGTAAGTACTAAGAAGAAAACTCACATAGGGATTATGAGACACAAAGTAGCCAGGAAGAGGAGATGGTGCTGTTTTAGAAATTGTGGTCAAGGTAGAACCTGTATGAAAATGATCTATGACCTGAATGAAACGAGGAGCAAAACATGCAGATACTCAGGGAAAGAAATTTCTATGCAGAGAAAACCCTACAAAAGCCAGAGGCATGTGCATGTGAAATAAATGCCAAATGTCGTTCAATTCCTTTATCTCTATGATCAGATGATTTTTTTCTACTTTGATCTATGAATATGATGAATTATAGTAATTCCTAATTCTGAGTCACTCTGGCATCTTCAGTATGACCTTTGATTTATTCTTTGTCCAGTATTAGGGTGGCTTCCTAAAAATTTTGTGTTTTATTTTCTAAGCATGCTTTCAAGCTGTTTCAATACCATTAAACTTACTAATTTTTTAATTATTTGATTTAATTCACCTGTAAAACTTCCACTAAATAGAGGGTGAACAGTAATTCTTTAGTTTCTCTGTCTCATACTGTCTCATGGCAAATAATCTATTTGGATTTTCTAACTTTTCCAACGTTTCTCAATAATATTTTCTTGTCCTGTCATTTGTCCACATTTTCAAATTTATTTAAGTAGAGTTAATTGAAGCCAAAGGTGTTTTTGTTCATTATGACTATTGCCTAAAAATGTTGTTCTTCACTCTCAGTGATTTAGATTTATAATTGGAAAATGTGCTAGTTTAATAGTAGCTCTGTCAGGTGAATAGGATGGGAATTGTCATTTGCACACCTTACTTGTAAAAAGACTGCAACTTGGAGATCTGCAGTTAACAGTGTCTGAAACTAGAACTAACTACTATTTTCTTGATCTCTACTTTAATAAACTTTCCAGAGGACTGTGCAAGGTTTTAGCACACACCTTTCTACTGCTGTATTTTGCTCCCATCTCTTTGCTTTCACCCAGTTTTATCACCTTACATTTATTACATACTAAGTTCGTGACACAGTCTGTGGCATGTAATTTGCTAGTCAGTATCGCAGTGCTATTTCTCCTGTGCTCACCTGCTGGGGTATTCTGTTTACTGCCAAGTGGCAAAGTGTTTGAAGGGAAGCTAATATTTAAAAGGATCTTTTCGTAAAGGTCACTGTAATTGAGAAGGTGTGTCTGGTTGTTTTTCTTCACTGCAATTGACTTCTGTCAGTGATGAAATGAAGATTTATTTACTGTATCTTGCTTTAACCCAGAAAAGCACAATTAGACATTCCACAAATGACATGTATCACCTGTATTCTCTGGTGATAATGCAGAGTCTCGGAACACTTTCCATTTATCAGTGGAATGTTTTAAGTTTCATTCCAGGCACTAGCAATGCAATAGCTATGAAAGTTTTCAAACACAGCGGGCTCATAGAGGATTCTTGTCCAACCACACATGAACAGATTCAGTTACAGTTTCTTGTTAAAGATGCTGCTAGAGGGTGGGGAAAGAAGCTGGCTGGGGAGTGGGCAGGATGTAGATCCAGAATGCTATTAGCTTACACATCAGACAGGGATAGATGTGTGTGGGAGCCTGGATCCCGGCCAGCAGCCTGCCAGACTGACAGCTCTGTCAACCACGGTCACTTTTCTTGCCAGATAAGGTGCCATTATTGCTGGTTCAGTCAATTTAATTTTCAGTGCCCATGTCTTGCCTGACACAGGATATGTGAATGTGTATGATTGTATGTGTGTTTTAAAATACCATTTCCACCTATCAAGCACACACTTAAAGTCATGTTAAATTAGTTGGCAGTATTTAAAGAGGTCACTCCTGAGCAAGAGAAGACTATATAATATTATGTTAAGAAGAGAAACCCACAGAAAGAAAATTACCTTTTTATTCCCTCAGTTATATTTAGGTGACTAGTTGTCACTGTCCACCGTATTCCTGTGTAGAAGCCAGTGTTTTTCTGAATTGCTCCCTGAACTTTCTCATCTCAGTGGCTGTGTGTGTAACGAGGGAAGAAGACTTTAGCACAAACCAGCTCTAATGCTGTGGGATTAGGGCAGAGAATGTATATTTTAAGAAGTACTCCTAGTGATTATTTTAGACACAGACATTTGATAGTAATACACAAGCAGTTATGTAAAACAAACCAGTAAAGGTTCCCCCTTAAGAAAATTTACACTTATAGACTATTTCAGTTATAGATGTTCATAGTGATGAATTATTTCCATAGCAAAATAACTCCTCCCAGAATTTTTAAATAGCAAATAGCAATTTTTCTGTTTTTGGTTGTTTGTTTTTGGCACCGGGTATCAAACTCACAACCTCACACCTGCCAGGCAGGCGCTTAAGCCACTGAGCCAAACTCCCAGCCATAGTTTTTTGGGACAGGGTCACACTATGTAGTTCAGGCCGGCCTTGCGCTCACATTGTAGCCCAAGCCAGCCTCGAACTCACAACGCTCCTCCTACCTCAGCCTCCCAAGTGCTGGGATTAAAGTCGTGCGCCACCACATCCTGCTTGTTTTTGTTTTTTGAGACCGTCTCACTGTGTAGTTCAGACTGGCCTTGAACTCGTTGACCCTCCTGCCTCAGTCTGTCACATGCTGGAACTACAGGATTGTGCCACTGCACCCAGAGCAAGTAGCAATATTGTGTTTAGCATATGAATTATTTTACCAAATATATTCTATATATAACTTTTTGGAAATACATCTATCATATAAAATGAAAAAACATGATATCTAAAGCAAGCCATATAGTAAGAATGATGCTTTTTGTACTTACATTATGTTAGGTTTGTTTGGGGAGGAAATATATATATATTTATATATATTTATTTGTGTGTGTGTATATATATATATATATATATATATATATATAACAAAGTAATCCTTTTAGCAGCCCCATGAGGTAAGTGGTGTTATTGCCTTCATTTCATAGATGATGAAAATGAAGCTTATAACTTAACAAAAGATCTGTCAGTAATAGATTCAGGGTTTGAATGCAGGCTGTCTGGCTTGGAAGTCAAGTCTATGATTTCTTGATTATTATGGTGAACTGTTTTTCATCATAATGCAACTACTAGTAGTTGTTAGAAAAGAGTAATAATGAAGCTAAAAAGATTAATATGTGAACAGCATGGCTCATCAAAGGGAACATGAGACTAAGAATCACAAGTCCTGGGTTAAGTTCAGTCACTACCTAGTGAGTCTGCTACCTTTGCTAGGGTTATTTCTTTGTCTGTGAAGTAAGAGCACAGGACCACAGTAGTGTCCAGCTTTATGTATGTTTTAAATTGAAATTGTGGCACACAGTTATAGACTTTATGATAGGAACTAGGGCTTTGATATTATCTGGTTGTCTTCAGCCTGTCTTTTATTTTTTTGAGACAGGGTCTCACTATGCAATTCAGGCTGGCCTTGAACTTGCTGTGATCCTCCTGCCTCAACCTCCTGAGGACTGGGATTATAGGCATGTGCCACCTCGCCAGGCTAAGCCTGTGTGTTTCAAAGGTTTTTATCATTCTAATTTGTTTATCCTCTGGATAATAAGATAGCTAATAGTGATTTTAGAGGATTCTTTCTGTCTCTTTTCTTTTCCTTTTTTCTTTTTCTGTTCCTACAATTTCCACAGGTTTCACATATGTCCCTTTCTCTACCCTCACAGTCTTTGAACTCTCATATATAATACTTTGAGTTAATATGTTCTATTTATGAATCTGATATGTGTTTATTTTCTAAAAAGTATTCATGTATTGAAGAAAATAGAAAATTCTTTATCTAGATACATTTTACTGCCTCTTCTTATGTGTTCCTGATATTTTAAAAAGTCTCTGATTAGCTCTTCATCAGAAACAAGGAACCATTTCAAGTAGAATCTTTTGGTGAAGGCTTTTATTTATTCCTAATAATTCTGCAATTGTGATGATTGGGTCAGAGTTCATCAGGGCCATATTCACTCTAACAGGGTTAACAAGTGTGTCAGATTGTCAAGTCATGGCTGTAATTGACTTTGACTTTGAGGTTTTTCTTCATAATAAACAATGGGCACTGAGCCAAAAAAGCTTGTGGTTTATATTTGAATACTGATGATTAAATAATACAAGTGATTTCCTGTCATATTTATTCTGTTACCCTAGGACTCACTTTATGCTTCTTGAATGAATCAAATCAGAAAAGGACTATAATTAAAAAGAATGATGACTTCACTTTTACCTAAGTACTAGAGAAGGAGTGTAGAAGGCATTACTTAGAGCTTCAAGGAGCAAAGACAGTTCTGTTAACACTTTCTCTCACATAAACGATACACCCTCACAATGCCCTTTTAGAAGACTGCATGGAGAATCTTTGCTCATCACTGGCTGCTTGACACAAAATTTCTCTGGATAGACACATTAAAGGTAGAACTCAATTTCTGTCATTTTTTTCAGTAACACACAGTTGCTGAAAATAACCTTGGGAATTAGTTTTTTAAAACAATACGAGGGGGAAAAATCAGCACAAAATATCAGCTAACCAGAATTTATAGATTTAAGAAAGACATTTGCTTCAGTTTCTTTTACTTTTTGCTTGAAACCACATTCACTATGAGCAGATGCAGAGTTTACTAGAGCTAAAACAAAACAAAGCAAAAATCCTTCTGCCTTCCTCCGATTAGTTTTTTAATTAGCTTTTTAGCAATAACTATATTGAAATCTAACTTAGCTTCCTTTGTAACTCCAATAAGCAAGCTGACATATTTAGTCAAGTGAAAATATTTACTGTTCCCCAAATGAGCTAACCAAACTGGAAAACACAAGTTTCACACCAGCTCGTTGGTAAGTTTAGGTTTTAAATTAACACTTATAAAAATGGGTAAGTGTGTGCCGTAAACCAGTAAAAGAGACCGTGTGGATAAAACTGACTTCAGTAAAGTAGATACTGTGTTGGTTCACCAGTGAAGATGACCATATCCCTATTAACATGTTGGGCAACCACAGTGATTATAATTTGACTAAAAGAAACATTTCCTTTATCTCCATCTTCTTCAAGTCAGTTCCTTCATAGGCTTTATTTGGGGCAGTAGAGATAAATCTGTCAAGGAGCTATAAATCTGAATTGAGAAATTTTTGTCTCTTGAGAAATAAGGAATAGAATTCTAGAGGACTTGACTACAGAAGACAATTAATCAATAGTAAATAATGCAAATGCTTTCCTAAAATGATAGAATATATATATATATATATATATATGTATTTTATTTTATGTATAGATGTATATGTCTTCTGGGTTGCTGCTGTGTTTTACTTTACAAGCTCCTAGCAGAGTGTATGTAAAAATCAACCTACATTATTCCATTTCTTCCAGCAACCCAGAAAAGAATCCATGTTTGTGGCCAGTGATGATGTTAATAGATTGAGAGGGTTTATTGATGGTCATTGTTGTTTCTTACTGGTTTTAAAAGTAAGAATCTATGCCAGCCTTTAAATGTTTTGAAATTCTTTAATATTTTATCTTTTTGTATGTATCATTTTACTTTTGCTTGATATTGTTGACTTAGTTTTCTATGCCAAGGGAAAATTAAAATTAGGCTACTTCCCAGAGAAAAAATCTCCCAGTTCTGTTCTTGACTTTGCTGGAGATTTGCTAATCGTCTGTGTTCCTCATTATCTCAGTAAAGTGGTGACCAAAGAAATCCAATGAAAATGACCCAGGTATGCCTGAATTGAATTTTTAAAATCTGTCTCATATGTGAATTTCTAGACTTTTTCAAAAGAGTAACTGCTAGAATTAAATCCAAAGATAAAAATTGCTGAAAAGAAAGACTAGCTGTAAGGTTTAAAACTGTGACTCTCACTGTGCTCCCCAAAACATTGGCATTTGTTAGGCTCTGTAGACAGGTTCAGTGGGTAAAATTGAGTAATCGGTTTTGAAGAACCTAGTCTTAATTTAGCACACAACATATAGCTTTTATTAAAAGTTCTTAGCTATGCTTTAAGAATGTTGGTTTTGAAGACAGGGTGGATTGGAATGAGAGAAAATTTTTTCTATGGGCCACACTTTCCATCACTTCTGTATGCCTAACTGAAGAATTCAAGGTCACTTCTTAAAAGACAGGCCTAAGAGGGCAACCTTAATCTTCATTCATTACCAAGCCTGTATTATTTTTAATATATATCCAGGTCATTACCAATACTTTACTAGCTTCATATGGGGCTAACTTCTATAGAGAAATATTTTTCCACAGTAGAGGAAGACTATCATGTCTTTATGTTAACAGATTGTTACATTACAGCCTTGTTTCAGAGCCCAGCTCTTCTCTTTGCCTTCCTAAGTTAGGGAAGGGATGAAGTTCTCCATAGGTGCTGTTCACTGTGGACCACCAGCCATTATATATAAGAGCTTTGTAGGAATTAAGAAAAGTGCTTAGAAAGTCTTATAGCAGTTTGATGTGCCTGTTGAACCTAATAAAAATTTTATTTATAGTCTTTTAATTGTATTTTTCCCAAAGTATATTTGTCTACAAGAGAGTGGAAATAAGAAAAAGACTGGTCTGGTCACAGATAGTTTGAGAAGCACTGCAGTAGGCCCAGCCCCAGCTCAGAGCTAAGGTTCTCCAAGGTATCTTTGTGTTCTGAGAAGAGGCTTCATTCTTCCCTACTTCCAAGCTCAAGAACTTAGTTTTGTGTGTGTATGTGTGTGTGTGTGTTTAATTTTGGTAAAGTACATATAGCAAAATATACCACCTTAATTGTTTTAAGAAGTGTTAAATCTTTTCACATTGTTCTGCAGCTGATCTCCCAAATTCTTCATCCTGTAAAAAACTAAAACTATAATATTTATTAAACAACAACCCCTCCCCATACCCATATACACACAGTTGCTGGCACCCACGAGTCTATTTTCTATTTCTGTGAGTCTGGCTACTCTAGGTATCTTATGTAAATGGAATCATACAGTATATGTCTTTTTTGTGGGTGGCTTATTTCACTTAGCAAAATATCCTTAGGTTTTGTCATGTTGCAATGTGTTAGAATTTCATCCTTTTTTAGGATGATTGATTTTCATTTATGTATGTACCAAATTTTGCTTATCCATTCAAGTATCAATAAAGACAGGTTGCTTCTACCTTTTGGCTATTGTAAATAATGCTGCCATGAACATGAGTATGCAAATATTCCTTTAAGATTGTGCTTTTAATTATTTTGTGTATATGTCCAGAAGTGGGATTGCTAGATTGTGATGCTTCTATTTTTAATTTTTTTGAGAAGTCTCTCTAGAGGGGCTGTGCTCTTTTATATTTCCATCAACAGTGTGCAGTGATACCAATTTTTCTCCACATTCTGGCAATACTTTTAATAGTAGCTATCCTAATGGTTATGGTGTGATATTTCATGATTTTGTTCTGCATTTCCTTAATGATGAGTGATGTTGGGCATCTTTTTATGTATTTGTTGGCACTTTTACTGTCTTTGGAGAAATGTTGTCTGTTAAAGTACTTTGCATTTTTAATAGAGTTGTGTTTTTTCTTTTTCTTTTTTTTTTGTTATAGGAGTTCTTTATTCTGAATATTAATCCCTTATCGGGTATTTAATTAGCAGGGTTTTTTTCCTATTCCACTTTTACTCCGTTGTGTCCTTTTATGTGCAGGAGTTTTAAATTTTGATCTAATCCAGTTTACATACATTTTCTTTTGTTGAATATATTTTGGTGTCCTATTCAAGAAATTATTGACAAAGCTAATATCAGACCTTTTCTCTGTTTTCTTCTAAGAGTTTTTTAGTTTTGGTTTTTATGCTTAGAGCTTTGTCTCACTTTAAGATAATTTTTTTATATGGTATAAGGTAAGGATCCAGCTTCATTCACTGCATGTGGCTATTGCCAACACCATGAGTTCATAGGAACCTAGTTACTAAGCTCATTTGTGCCCTACTTGGTTGTGGAAGGAAAAAAGGAAGGAAGAGAGGGACGGAGGGATGGAAACAAATGTTGAGGAAAAAATTGAATATGGATTTATGCCTCGATTATGGCAGTTGGAAGAAAGAGACTATGGCAACTTGAAATTAACATGTCAGTATTTGACATTTCATATGTGTAATATGGCCATTTTGCTGGCAACATAATGATTATTATTTCAAAAGTGGAGTTAAAATAAATTTCCTAGAATTTTACAAGAAGAACTATGATTTTTAGGTGTCCCAATTTCCAGTCAGTTTGATTTCCCCTAAATTTAAATTATTGGTAAAGTCAAAGGAAATTGATATGTTCTAGTGATAAGACTAACAATCTAAATTACCCTCATGTAAAACATTTATTCAATGAGTTCTCTGAGTTCTATGCCAGGAAAGAAAAAAGACAGGCTCTTTTGAAAACTAGTGTTTTTTTTTTTTTTCTTTTCTTTTCTTTGGCTATCAGGAATTGCAGTAGTTTTGTGCTTACATATCCTTTCATTCTTTGGCTCTTGAGCTTCTATTTTGTTTAGATTTTCTTTACAAATCAACTCTATTGAGGCTTAATTTACATACAGCATAACATAAAATGCATCCATTTCAAGTTTTGACAAACATACATCTATGCGATCACTGCTTCAATCAAGACTATAGAATATTTCCATCCCACCAAAGCATTTTCTCAGGCTGCTTTGCCACCATTGCTCCTTTTCTGTTTTTAGATAGTTCCGTTGATTCTGTGCCCTTTCATGTTAGCCACGAACCTATTACAAATACTTTTGAAAGTAGGTAGAGTTTTTAAAAGTAGCCTCTTTAAACTTGAGGTTTTCTTCCTGTGGTCTGCCATTCAATTTCTTTTTTTCTTTTTTTCTTTTTTAATATCCAAAAAGCAGCACGCAGCTTCTTAGTACTTAAGTCTCGTTACAGCCAACACTGGTGCTCTGGTGTCTTATGAAACATTGCCAGATATCCTTAGAAGATCATGTTCCTTTTTTTCCCTTAGAAATTAAATATCTTAACTCAACAAATTTTTTAAAGCCAGACAAATTTGTTCCTGAACAAGTTTCTCCATAACAAAGTGGCCTGCATCTTTGCCAGAACATAAAATATGTAACAAGCACCATTTGCTTTGTTGTAGCACATTTGAAAGCCAGTGGTCCTGCTTTCTAGTAATTCAGCAACTCAGGGCCTATGAAAGGCTGCAGCTGCTTGTTGAAATGTTAGAGCTATGACCTGTGTGTAGATTTTATAACAGTGTCTTGAAGTGACACAAGAAGTTTAACCAACTGAATTGTGTGTGGGGACAGCTTGGGCTCTAGGTAGATGTGTGAGGTAACTGGAGAGGTAGGAATTGTGAACAACTTAATGCATGGGGAATTGTGGAACATGACTCATGTCAGACAACATCAGCATGAGCTGTGGATGGTTTATTCTTCCCCAGGATGATAAAGAAACAGTCACAAGTATTATAAAGTTTTAACCCTACTTTCATTGCCAAATAAAAGGAGTTATTGTTATTGTCATTTTCTTTACCATTCTGAAGTGACCATGATACAGTGAGTTGAGCTCTAAATGAAGATGTATGCCAAGATATGTTATATATTCTTCAGATATTATGCTGTTTCTTCAGATTGCAGTAGAGTTGTTTTTAGAAAGAAATCGGCAACAGCATAGGAAGAAGGAACATATGTTATAACCATTTACATTTTCTTGGAATTATTTTCTGTATGAATAGTATAGAAAGGAATGTCATTGAAGCAGGTACATTATAAAGCACAGGAGGTTCTCATGAGAAGACTGCTTGATATACTGTGGCAGTATTTTAGCAATGATTCTGTGTGACACTATTACAGATATGTCCAGTGATTTATCCTAAAATGCTTGGCATTTTCATGTATTGGTCTGGGCATGGGGGTGAAGGAAATGTTTATTTGTTTTGTTTTACTGGGTTGTATATATGTTAGTTATTATTTTAAACTTACTAGATAAGAAAACTAGTAACTTGAATTTTCCTACTATGTGTACCATAACCAAATGTATTTGGACTACATAAGCCTAGGAACAACTCAGAAAGCTATAAATAAAAATTACATATAGGTTCAACTTGTTCTTCCAAATGATCCCAGTTTACCCAAGTAGAGGTAAAGGTAGTTCCACTGAATTTGATGCATTTATATTTTACTTGAAAGACATGTTGCCCAGTCTGTCATAGAGGGAAAACCTTCAGAAGACTCTTCGGCTCTCTTTGTGAACATAATTAAATGTCCATTATTTTTTTCTTTGTCAGAAGTTAAATGATTTATATTTAATAGTTGAGGTATAATCCAGTCTCCACATTTATTCCCACTTGAGGAAAGAAGCAAAGCCTAATATAGAAATACATGCTGACAAAAATCTTCCATCTCTTTTTTATCTTTTCTTTTAGGACTCAGCCCAAAACCATGTTTGCCCAAGTTGAATCTGATGATGAGGAAGCAAAGAATGAACCAGAATGGAAAAAACGTAAAATTTGAAGAATCTCACTTGAGAGCTGTTTGCATGAGGGGAGGAACATGGAGCAATGTTTTTTGTTTGTTTTGTTTTGTTTTGTTTTCTTAATGCTTATGAAATAAAAAAATGCATTTTTATGAATAGATTTTGTCCTTTCTGTTATTGAGCCATCTAATCTGTATTACTAGTAAATAAAAAA
Organism: Dasyprocta punctata; assembly: GCA_004363535.1. Classification (NCBI taxonomy): domain Eukaryota; kingdom Metazoa; phylum Chordata; class Mammalia; order Rodentia; family Dasyproctidae; genus Dasyprocta; species Dasyprocta punctata. The sequence continues at coordinate 5,225 of RJWM01011787.1, read as the reverse complement.
CAGATTCTTTGCCTATTACCAAGTACTTTAAGTATTTGGAGGCTTTTTTCAATAATTTCTGGTCTTGTGCATATTCCCATAACCTTCGAGGGAAAAATGTGCATTGAGATGTACATCTGTTTGAAGCAGTTCTAGGAACACAGCATGGAAATAGAGATCAAAAAGCTTAATATTTCTGTATAATGTCATAACAGTTGTTTACATGACTGCGAATAATGAGGCTGAGATCACACAAAAGCATTGCCATACTATGAAAGAGGAACATGTGTCTGATTATCTTTCAACAGAATGTAGTGGTTAGGATTTAGTAAAGCAGAATTTGAAGTCAGACTGATGTGGGTTCAAGTCCTGGCTCTGCCTTTTGCTATCTTGAGTCACATTGGGAAAATTAATAAATGTCTGTCTTACAGCCTCAGAAGGATTGAATAATCCTTCTTGGAGTATTTAGATGGTGCTGGCACACAGTAAATACACACTAATATTGTCTATTTTAAAATAAGGCTAGTAATATCGCTTTTCCTGATTTTTATCAGTATTCACAAAATATAGAAATGTGTTGTAAATGTAAGCACAATAAAATAGAATACATTAAAAATCACTGTAGAGCTGGGGGTGGTGGCATATGACTTTAATCCCAGCACTCTGGAAGCTGAGGTAGGCAGAACGCTGTGAGTTCGAGGCTGGCTTGGGCTACAACATGAGTGCAAGACCAGCCTGAACTACATAGTGCGACCCTGTCTCAAAAAACTATGGCCGGGAGTTTGGCTCTGGCTTAAGCGCCTGCCTGGCAAGCGCAAGGTTGTGAGTTTGATCCCTGGTGCCAGAAAAAAAAAAAAAAAAAAAAAAAAAAAAATCACTGTAAAAGATCCTTTTGTGACTAGAAAAGGAAACAGAAGTTGGCAGTTTGTCCAAAGTAGTAATGAGTCAGTGCTGGGTCTAGTGGCTCAGACCTGTAATCCAACTTACTCTGGAAACCTAAGGTAGGAGGATCTCAAGTTTGAGCCTGTACTGGGCAACTTAGCAACTTAGTGAGACTCTGCCCCAAAATAAATAAAATAAAATAAAGTGAAGTAAAGTAAAATAAAATAAAATTAAAATGGGCTGAGGATGTAGCTTAGTACAAATACTTTGTGTTCAATCCCCAGCACCAGAATTAAAAAAAATAATAATAGTATGAAATTCTGTGAACTGGTTTCTCACAGACTAGGGTCATGTTTGCATGTTCAGTGGTCTTAGAATTTGCCATCTGCCTCCCTGTTCTCATTTGTTTTGATTAAGTAACTTATAAAGAATGACGATCCAAAAGGTAGGTCAGAAAGTTCTACAAGTTGGACCTACTGCCTTCCCTCTACCCGGTACTCCCCAAGTCTTTCACAATCACTCACACAGCTGTCTTATTTCCACATTCAGAGGTAGTAGTGGGCATTTTCTGTCCATGTATGTATGCTGTTCTCTGTCCTTTTTCCCCCTGTCACCCCATATTCATCCCATTCCTCTTCCCTTGTGACTGAGCCTGTAAGTAATAGGAAGAACCACCTGCTGAGTGCCTGCTATATGGTGTGTACTATTCTAAGCTCTTGTATTGGACTGATTTAACCCTCAAAAAAACTTGACAAGTAGGTAGAATTGCTAAAGCCATTTTACAAATGATACTAAAGGGAGTTCAGCAGTCTGCCTAAGGTCACAGCTGAGGAGGGCTGTACAAAGACACCTAAAATCACCAGGAACTAACAAAGTGCTCCAAGTTTCCTATTCTTGTTGAAATGCACTTCTTTCAGAATCAATCACAGACCAATATTTTGTTCCAGCTGCTTAGAATTTACAAATTTATTGCTTTGTGGATAAAATTTACTGAAAGTCTCACTTCCCCCGGTCTTCACGTAAACATTGCACCATATGGAAGTATTCGTCTTGGGCAGCCAAAAGTTGCAATGAAGAATTAGGGAAGGGAGGAATAAAATCTCAATAGTAGTGGTCTTGGCAGAATCTGCTATGATGTAAAGGCAAAGAAAGGCAATTTAACACAAGAATAATTTTTTCAGTGTTTCCCACAACATAAGTAAGCCTTTTCATGTTTGAGATGATCTGTCTCACTCTAGAGAGTTTCATAAAGAATTTTTTTTCTGCAGAAGATTGCAAGATACACAAAAATTTTGATTTTGAACTTAGTGCTGTTGGACTTGGTGCCATGAAGGTAACCTTTGGTTACCAAAGTTTTGAGATATCTTTATCATGGAGGTTTTTAACTTAGGCAGAGTTACCTGCAAGATGCCTCAAATCTTACACAGCATAACTTGCTTACACTCATATACATTTTTCTGTAGAGAGGATCTATAACTTTAATTGAATGTAGGCTATGGGAATAGCTGGCAACTCTTATCTACCAAATAGGCTGTTTAAAATTGTGCCATTCAGACTTAAAAACATAATTCATATGTTCATGTACCCATACAATACCAAACAAACTGCATATAATGTATTAAATATTCTAACCTTTAATACACTGGCCTCCTTTAATCTTAGGCAGTCAATCAGACTGCTTTGGACCTTCATAGGTATTCTTGATAGGTATTCTTTGAAAGACTGCTTGTCTTCTAACCCCTTAAAACAAGAGTTCAGCTTCATGATCATACAAAAGTGGCATCCAAGTGTGAATACTTCTTTATGTGATAATCAGAACAAATATACGAATATACATATGTGATGGTATACATACGTACACATTGCTGTGTGTAGCCATACAATTCTTAGTAGTTTTGCTTCTCTGGAGAGCCTGACTGATTGACTCAGCAATATGGGAGACTTGAGGCAGCTTCAGAAAAGTTAAGGCTCTATATGACTGTCTCAGGCAACTGTGAGCCTTTCAACATTTAATAACCCATGAGTCAGCCAAATGACTGGTTAAAGGTAAGCAGACAGTCCAAGACAGAATCCCTGTAGAGATGGTGTGCCTCATTCATTTAGATCAGGAAGATAGGAGGGTTGTTAATATACCCCTTTTGAAAAATACTTTGTCTGGAATGGGATGATCCAAAAGTGTAGTGATGGATGCTTAAATTTTTAGTCCATGCTCAGACAGGTCATGGAAGTGCCTGTGATAACGAAAAGGCAAAGAAAGTCAATTTAACACAAGAATGTGTGTGTGTGTGTGTGTGTGTGTGTGTGTGTGTGTGTGTGTCTAGGGAGATGTAGCTGAAGAAGATACTTTGAAGCAGAGTAGAAAAAATGTTATTCTAAGTAGTTCTCTGATTTGTCAGAGAATTTATACTTGGGGTTTTCAAATTTTTAAAAGCTTTTTCACAAAAACATCTTACAAAGTATTTCACATGCCCCTACTTATAATAATGCTTATTAAAATTCTGTCATTACAAATGATAGATTAAAGATGGCCAGAAGTTCTTTGACATTCTTCCCAGCTCCATGGTAGTTAGATTCATAGAACATTGAGAAATGATAGTGTGCTATTTACTAAGCCTCAGCCTTAACAGACTTGCACTTCCTTTCTCTTGGAATATTTGATCTGGTAACTCAGCTGCCATGCTGCAAGGAAGCCCAAGAAGCCACATGAAGAGGAAGTAAGCCCATCTGGCCAACAACTCCAAGTAAGCTTCGCTCAACTAACAGAACCAGCATGTGTCTTTGAGCTACCTTGGGGAGCAGCTCCTTCAGTCCAGTTGAGTCACATCAGCTGTTGTCAGATGAAAGAGAGTGAGCCAATCCTTGTGAGCAAAATAAATGATCATTGTTGTTTGAAGCAACTAAATTGTTTTTTTGTGATACATATATAACTGAAACTTTTAAGAAGATTTTAAAAAGTCATTCAACCAAATACAAACAGGATTAATATTTTGATGAATTACCTTTGAGTGTTTTTCTTTTACATACAGTTTCAAGATTGTAGTTTATTCTCTTCTTAAAATATAATTAATATCCTAATATTTGTAAGTAATATAGTATTTTTCACTTGCTAAAGAAGGATCTACTTTTATCATACTTCTATAAACGTCACATGTAATTTTAGTGTCGACTTAGTAGTTCATTATGTACATGCATTATCCATACTTAATCATTCCCCTTTTGTTGGAAATGCAAATTATTTTCAAATTTGGTATATAAGCAATGCTGCTTTGAACAGCTCTGTGCCTAGAGTTCTTTGTGTAGTATGGTAGAACTATTTTCTTAGCATTGATTACCATTGGAATTATGGAGGATCAAAAATAATGACTCATATTTGAAAGCTAGAAGTATTGTAATCATAGTAGTTACTTTGTCAGTGGATGACCAACTGCATAGGACAAGGATGATTCTGCGCAGTATTGCTAATACAGTGTCTCCAAAAATTCATGTCCATCCGGAACTTTACAATGGCTTTATTTACAGATATTAGTTAAATTAAAATACTAGATTACAGAGGGCTCTAATTACAATGGATGGTGTCCTTACAAGAATCCCATGTGAACACAAAGATACAGAGAGACACCCAGGGAAAAAAGATTCTGTACAGATGAAAGCAGAAATAGGAGGAATATAGCTGCAAATCAAAGAACTTCAAGAATTGTCAGCAACCTCCAGAAACCAGGAAGAGACAACGAAGGGTTTTCCCCAGAGGGAGTATAGCCCTGCCAAAATCTTGATTTGAGACATCTAACTCTAGAAATCTGAGAGAATAAATTTCTGTTGTTTTAAGCCACGCATTATGTGGTAATTTCTTAACGAAGTTCTAGAAAATGAACTCACTTAACAAGATACAAGGAACACTTGGATCTTGACAGGGCTTCTCAAGGCTGCCTATCACCACAGTTCACCAAGGACTTAGAGAAAATAAAATCACAATAAAACTGTCAATGTCCAACATCAAAGTTCAAAATTCTCTTCCCTGTGCCATAGTGCCTTTAGTTATGATTGTTTTTAATTCACTAAATTTTGAATTAATTTATTATACAGCAATATTAATACAACTTTCAATTCAGCTAATTCATCTTACATTTTGAGTATCTGTCTCCTTCCCTGTTTTCTACTTGGTCATTGTTGTAGTCAGGGGTTACAAGGAGAAAAACTACATACAGGACACAGAGTTTGTAATACTGTTTTATAATCACCCAAAGTTAAACACAAGACGGTGCAGGAAGATCTGTCCACAACACTAAGACCCAGGATAGCCGAGGGCCTGAATCCCACAGCAATATCATGCAAGAGTCCCACTAGAGACCCGAATGCATGACGAT
>RJWM01011786.1:0-58511 GCA_004363535.1 Dasyprocta punctata | reverse complement strand
TCTCTTTCCGCCTATTCCCTTCCCAATTATCTTTGCTCTTTGAGCTGTTTTTTACCCTTCCATAGTATTTATTATAGATTTTGAATCATATATACTTTTCCATTTCTTACACTAGGGAGACAATACGGTATTTACACGTGTGGGTTTGATTTATCTCGCTTATGAGTATGGTCTCAAGTCGTGACCATTTACTTATAAATGAGCCTTCTCTTTTTCTCTTCTCTTTCTATTTTTATATTTCTCAGAGAGGGTCAGAAAACCAGATTTTATGCAGGCTTCAATTTTTACTCCTGTCAAGTAACTATGAAAAAAGAAAATCTGGAAAGTCATTCTAAACCTGTAAGTGCTAGTAGAAAAACTCCATGCACTACCATTTTCACATACTGGTCTCAAATGTTTAATTACCCAAGTCAAAACTATTAATTAGTTCAAGAGAGATGGAACTCTGAAATGCTTATAAATTCTACATAAAAACAAGTAAATGTCAACAAAGTGGAATCTAAGCAATATATAGGAGCTCATATCTTTCTGAATGCTTTGACAGTAGATTTAGGAAAAGGTACTTATGGTTCTTACATTTGATAATAATATTTTACTCCATGGGTTATCAATAAAAGGAGCCCATCTTTTGTTGCCATCATTATTTAGTCGGGAGTATAACTCTTAATTGAGAATTGTCACAGATAATGATAAAAGAAAGAGGAAATAATTCAGAAATCCTCAAATTTCCCTAAGGGTAAGACTTATTTGGTGAAAGTCAATTCATAATTCTTAGATTAATACTTGGTAATGAAAAATTAGGGGGTAAATTTCTCCTGCTCTAGAAGACAAGGAAAACCGCCTTTTGCAAAAGACTTTGTGAAAATTCCACTAACAGAAGCACATGGAGTTGGACTGCACAGAATAAAAGTCATTAAATTATAAATATTCCCGCCACTCAGCCAAAGTATGGCCTAGATAAAGCAATAGTTTCATCTTTAATTTAAATACTTCTAGGACAGCATGAAATATATTATTAAAATCCTCATTGTAATTCAATCTATTTAAAACTATATGTTTAACCAAGCTATGTAAAATGTAATTCTTTTCATTTTTCATTAATACTCTTTGAAATCTTCCCCTTTGATTCATCTTACATTACAGAAACAGTAATCATATTTTAGTTATTAAACATATGCTTTATGTCCAGTTGAACTTTACAGTTCCTAGTTTTGACTGCCACATTATACTATTTGGAAAAAGCAAAAAAGATTATATGCTCCATTTTGAAGTTTTTGGGAAAGGGTCACATCTATAGAGATGAGATACTACATTTTTTGTTCTTACTTTTGCCATTCCATTGTACAATCTGATTGCCTAAAGAACCATAAAGAAATAGTAAAAAGGGCATGAAAAACTAGTTGAAAAATGTGGATTTTAATTTTTTTGTCTGTCATCTAAGAATTAATTCCTCATCATTTTAAAAAACATTTATCATTTCTACATCTGAAATGATTAGAATTTTGATCGAATGAAATAATTGAGAGAAATGTGTTTTTACTGTACAAATGTAGTTTTACTTCCCCTTCATGATCTTATAAATAGGATTGTATAATTTTAAAGAATATCTGTTAGCTTTTATCCCCGAGCATGGATGAGATCTGGTATGATAGCTTAGTACTGTTATACTGCATAGATCACTCTAAAACTGTGAGACTTGAACAAGGGTATTTTGTTTTGGTTGTTGTTGTTTATTTTAAGTCTCTGGTACTCTCTCTTCCCTATAAGGGCAAGCCTGATTAATTCTTCACTACCTGAAACATGGCCAGCATTTTTGGCATACTGGCATGCTGCCATTCACAGTTCACAGTCACTGAATTAGTGCTCCAGGTCTCCTAAAACAAAGCCCAACAGAAACTTATTTTCTCAGCCTATTTAGGCTGGAAGTCCATGACCAGGAAGTTGGCATCACTGTTTCTTCTCAGGCCTTCTCCTTCCTTTGCGAATGAATGTTTTCTCCCTGTGTCTTCACAGCACCATTCCTCTGAACGTGTCCTATTCAGTCATATTGGATTAAGGCACAGTGTAATAACCTCATTTTAATTTCATTAGGAGTAAAAGTGGGAGGTCTCAATTCAACCCAAAATGAAAGCCTAACAAATGACGGAGATTAGGCAAGAAGTGAGGAGCTCCAGTAACTCCCAGCACTATGTTTTCACTGCTGTGTTAAAGTGTCTGACCTGTAGCTGGTGCTTAATACTAAAATGTTCCTAGTAAAGTACTACTTTGAATAGCAGATTTTTTTCTTAACTTGTGTATGTATACTCTTCATGTATAGCATATAATTTTATGTACAGTATACTAGTTTTAATCAAAATATATTATAGAAAATGTTAAGGCTATGCAATCATTTTTATGTTTTTTGGAGCAAAATTACTTAAATTTATCTGATTTTATTTCTTAAATGATCTAATTTTATCATGGCAATATAAATGAACTTCCATGCACTCTTTTACAATCTGGAATTTAAGATTTGTATGTACATGTCTCCAATAAATCACATGAATTTCAGAGAACACAAACACAGAATCTGTCCAAAAATCATCTCCTATATCTAACAATATCATTAGATCATGGCTCATTAGACCATGATCTTGTTCAGTTGAAATGAGAACTTCTCAGTCAGGTTAGAGAACATAGCAGGAAGTAATTCTGTAGCACAATTTATTTTCTCAGTAGGCCATTTTAAATGTTAATATAATGTTATAGGGGATAGTATTAAAGCACATTTTTTCACCTATATTGCACATTCTGTTGATAATTTGTGTCATCTTGTAAGGAAATTAAAAGCTAGAAATTTCTTTAAGCATATCAGTTCAGCAGGATCATTACCTTGTCAGTGGCTCATTTACTTGTAATCTCACTTTGACTCCAACTATCAGAAAATGGAATGGATAATGATAAGTTGTTTTAGCAGTGGAATAAGAACTCCTGTTTAATGGCTGGACAGTAACAATATGATGGAATAAAGTGGGAACAAGATATGTTCATATTTTCACATGAAGAACAAATAGATTTGGCATTCTCATGGTACTTATTCATTTCTTCATAGTTTAATTATTATATTCTCTTCAATATGAATAATCTACCATTATGGATAACTCAATTCTTCAAATAGGTGTGAATGATATGTCCTGTGACTAAGAACTTTGCTAGGTTTTTTTATTTGAAATACCAGTCCTTTAATATTGTCGCATATCGTATACATTTTCAAAATTGGAAACAAGTAGCCCAAGAGTGAAAACTCTTTTATTCTATAAAAAAAGAAAATTAAATTCCACCTCAAGATCATATTCTGCATCTTTGGTAACCTAGTAAATGTCATATTTTATAAGTCATTTTCAGAGTTTGTAAATCAACTTAGGTTTAAACTAAGTCAAATCTGGAATTCCCAGAGGGCCTACTCCCTGCCAACCTGCTGGAACCTTTAAGGGCTGGCACCTTTTCCAGGCTTTTCTCCTCCCTCCATCACACATAGATTTCGCTCATTGAAAAGAAGAGTTGCCAGAAGTAAGGCTAAGATGGGACGATAGCTACTTCCCAGAATTCCTAGACTCTGTTGTGCACACAGAGCTTTTCTACTTGGCTTTACATTTCTTGACCTGAATGCAGGAAGCAAGGTAGCATTTTTGTTCTCTCAGATGTATCCAGATTTACAGAGATTCCAGATAAGATTTAGTTTGTGGTGGAATCGCTACTAATTTCACTCAAATTTCTTGCAATTGCCTTTACAACTCTTTTGTCTCTCTTCTCAAAGAATCTTATTTATTCTAGCATTAGGTTTGGTGCAAGTGTTTAGTAAAATCAATGTGTGTCTCATTATTTCTTACATACATTGAAACTTTTGAATGTAATTATAAAAAAGTGACGTTACTGTTGTCTGGTTAAGCTGTATTGTCCTTTCTTTGAAACTGACTGTTTTTTTGATGTGCATAAGGTAGATAAATGGTTTTTGGACAATAAAGAGAATATCAGGTTTGAAAGTCAAATGAATTTTGCAGTTTTGCTCCTCTACTCATTTATAGGTTACGAATTGGTGACATGATATTTGTTCTGAAGTCAGAAGTGAGAACTCTGTGAGAGGATTATGAGCTTCAGAGTGTTTCCATCTGAATTTACCACTTCAACTATACTTTGACGTATTTTCCAATATTTTAGCCTATTGAAAAACTTCAAAAGTATTTGCTTTAGGATTTCATATAAATTATTAACACATTTCAATAAATAATCTCTGCTGAGGCCAGGGTTATAACTCAGTGGCATAGTGCCTACCTGGAAAGTGCAAAGTCATGAGTTAGATTCCCAGGACCAAATAATAATAATAATAATAATCTCTGTCAACATACAGTAGCTATTTTTATTAGCATCTGAACTATGTTTTATACAAAGTAGCTCTTAGGCTGAGGATATAGCTCAACTGCACAGTACCTGCCTGGAAAGCACAAGATTCTGAGTTCAATTCCCAGTTTCCAGTATATATACATATATATATATATATATATATATATATATATATATATATATAACAAGCAAAGTAGCTGTTAATATTTTTCTACATATATATGCTTTGGATTCTGTACATACCTATAAAAAACCTTTAAAAGACTACCTGTAACTTTCTTACTATAGTGTTTTAAAATCTGCATTTTTCTATTTTGATGGATCAGGCAAAGATGAGATTTCCTTGAACTCAATTTTTTTTGCATCAATTTTTTTTCTCTTTTTCTCATTTCACCATGAAAAGCTAAGCTCTTATGATATAGGACACTTATATAGGTTTCAAAAGGCCAATTTTATGTTCATCAACACGGTAGTATTGAATCTTATAGCACTGCTCTCTCACTATCCCACTGTGTTTTAATTCTTTCTTTTTTTTTCTTGGTGTAAAATACCCTCCATAACTGACTTTGCATGGAATTTGAATATAGTTTTTCTTTTGGATGAAATAGTACAAAATATTGGATGAAGACTACATTGAATTAAGTAATAAAGCATGTTTCTGCTCTTCTATATTAGTTGTGTTTTATTTCAGGCAAATCACTTCTTTTTCTTGGGTCTAAACTGTCTCACTTATTTAACAACTAAGATGAATTAGGTTTCTTCAAGAATTTCTTTGCTAATTCAGATTTTGTCCATTTCAATCAGTTCTTAACAGTTACTATCCACCTTTGTTTTAGGCATTATTTTAGGCCCTTCAATTGTAGTACCTCATTTAATACCCACCCTGATATAGGTGGCAGTATTTGCATTTTACATATCAGGAAACTAAACATGGGAGAGATGAAGTGCCTTGAACAGGGTCATATAATTAGTAAGTAGTAGGATTTCTATCTAATATTTTTCTATCTAATGTTTCTAGTATTTTCATAGTGTTTCTAAAGTGAAAGAAATCAACGCTAGAAGATAAAGTGTCTGATTCATTTATGGAAATTGAAGATGTAATATTTTCTTAAAATAATTATAGTTTGTATTAGCAAAATGATTTTTAGTTTTTAGGCAATATAAATACAGTGGTACTACAGTGGTATATTAGTGGTATAATTACAATGTTGATAGGATTATCAAATTATGTTCTGTCATAACCTGTCCTAAAAAACTGAATTTTATTTATTATTAAACTATACTTGCACTGTGAAAGCATAATGTTAAATGAAATAAATCACACATACAAGCTTAACTATCACATTTTTTCTCATATAAGAGAAATCCAGAGCAAACATAAAGAGCAAAATAAATGATAGGCATAGAAAGTAGAGAGCTAGATTGTTATCAAAAAGGAAGGAAACAAGAGATGTATAACAGGAAGAAATAACAAACGCAGAGTGATATAAGAGCGTGATTCTGCACATCTTAATTCAGAAAGTGGTCTTCATTAAAAAAATTTTTAAAAGGTTCTTGTTCAAGCAAGGTGTGTGTTTGTGTACACATACACTGTAATCTATAGAAATTATGCTGATTAATGTGTGCTCTCATTTTTCAAGAGAAGAAATGGAATTTCCTTTTCTTTAATCTTCTGGATATACAGCAAAGTTATTTGGGACAACAGAAGCATGCAACATACACACTACACAGCATGAGGAAGGCAAGAACAAATGACAAGCTTATCTAAAGAGGTCACAAAAGGAATGAGTTGATGTTTGTTATCACTAGTAAACAAGCAGAATATCTATACAGAACATATAAAGGTCTAAAGTAGTGGTTAGGGGTGTCACTACTTATTAATAAATAGATGTGGTTTTGTACCTAAGGGCCACTATTTCAAATTAGGTACCCTTGGGAAAGTTATTTAATTTCCCTTAATAATAGTACCTACCATGTGAATAGGTACTGAAATAAGTACAGTGGGGATAAAATGAAATAATCAATATGTAGCTCTTCACATATTAACTTTGATAATTTATTGTTGCTGAGTCTATTGTCATTCTAAGCAATGCAAATAAAATACAAATAGTAAAAAAGAGAAGGGGCCATGCTATTTTGTAGAGCAAATGTAAAAATGAATGATAGGAAAATTGCCAAGTATGTACATCATATTTAGCTTGTGTGTTTTCCAATAAAAATAATAATTTCAGAATAATAAAACAATGAATAACAGAGTTTTAAAGCCAATGATAAGTGAGATAATAAGAGCACTGATGACTTCTCCCTATTCTTCCCTATGGTCTCATCAGCTCTTGTTCAAAGTGTTGATTAGTACAGCAGACCTCTGACTCTTGTGTCTCAGTGGCTCCAGTATTTTTCTTATTCTTCCAATAATCACCTGACAAACTTTCTTCAACAGAGTTTATCATATACTTCTCTATTTAATGATCCTAAAGCTTTTATTCCTATTGGATGGACTTGAAATGTCTCTTAATAAACTGCATCCTCATTTCTCTCCACTTTATTCTATAAGTTGTTCATGGCTGCTGCATGAAATAGCTCAGTTGCTCTAATTGCATGATGATTTTCCATTTTTTTAAAATCTAAGCACATATTATTGCCTTGATCCACAGTACCATTTGCACTCCTTATTCTACCCAGTACAAAATTCAGCATAAATAATACCTTTTTAAAACTTTTCTCAAATCTCTGAAGTTTAACTTAATTTTAGCCTTTTCCCAGATCCTTCTGTAGATAGTCTTATAATGAAAATCATTTTAATATTCTTCTTCAATGCTCTGTCTTCTTCACAGTATTGTGATTTGGTTGGACAGGAGCCTTGAAGCAACAATGCAACAGCATTGACTCTGAAAACAACGTCTTGTGTTGTGTTGGGGATACTTTATTAATGCCTGTTACATTCAATAAATTAACACATAGATGCAGTAAATCTTAGGATAGTTCTAAAAGATATGTCAACCTATACATCAAGTTGAAATTTAGGAATCAGTTGGGTTCTGGAAGATCAAATATACAAAAATGAGTTAGGTGGGGTTTTTTTCTATTTATAGGCTTATAAATGAAATGAGTTGATGTTTGCTATTCATTAGCAAATATGCAAACTATCTACATAAAACATATACAGATACAAAGTAATGGGTAAGGATGCCAATATAATCGAGATTCACATTTGTCTCTGAAAATCCATTGTCTTAATTCCATATTAACAGGATATCAAATTTTAATTGGACAGTTGGGCATATAGAATAAAAAATGAGCATTTAACTTTTTTGTAAGGTGATGGGGATGTATGACTAACTTTTGGCCAGTGAGATATAAATGTAACTGTCACTTAGCAGCTGCCAATTTCCTTTCCTAAAAGAAATTCGCATTGTATTTTCTTCTTTACCTTTTCTCTTCTCTGATGCCTGGAGTGTGCAGGAGTTAGTGTGAGCACAGGTTGATCTCAGGATGGGAGGTTGCATATGAAGAAACTTTAGATATTGGGCACTGTGAAGAACAGAGCATCTGTGGTAGTACCGTGGTGTCTATCTGGACTTTTAAGTGACAGATACATTTCTATTACTTTTACACCAGTTTTATTCAGGTTCTCTGTGAATTTGGTTATAGAATTTGGATTTTAACTAGTTACTAGGAGCTGAGTATATATTTTAAAATACATGAATGATGGAGATATTAAGAGACATTTTTTCTATAGAGTTTGTAAATGGTAAAATATTAAAACATCTTTAAACATTTTGCCTTCTACTTTCTGACATACGCATTTACTTAACTTTCATAAACCTTATTCTTATGTGTGGAATTAAAAGATGATCTCTGAAGGTGTTCATAAATAAGATAATATATTTTGAAGACTTAAAACTCAATAAATTTCCAAGCTTTCTTGACTGGATCCTCTGTTAGATCTATGAAGGCAGAGAAATATTAGTGGCAACTTATCAGAATTCCAGTGAAGCATTTGACAAATCCCATTAGGTATTACAAGGTTGTACAGAAGGTAGAGAAATGTCTGTTAAGTGATAGAGCAGCTCAATAAATGCATAGATAGTACCAAATGTGCTGCTTAATTAATGACGGTCACCTTGGAAGGAGGTATGTTGTGGCATGTCATAATATTCTCTATTTAGCCTATAAATTTTAATTCACAGCTTGGATAAAGGGACATTTATCAAATTTGCAAGTTATACAATATTAGCAAGGGAAGCTAATGTTTCAGGTGGTGCAATCAAAGTTCAACATTTTTTCCAGACAGCTTTAATTTACAAACCCAAATTAGCAAGAATCTTCCTAGATAAACCTTACAATTCTATAGGTATAAAATGGTTAATTGCAGAAGTACAGGACTGGGATAGTTAGCTAAAGAGAAGTTTAAATTTAGTTTACTTCGAATTTTAGTAGTTGCCGATGATAAGGGAATAATTTGATATGACTGTTTCACTTACAAAAATATAAAGTAGGACTTTTCAGTGTGATGTAGAGACAATTCAATCCAGAAATTTTAGAATATTATTTGAAATGTTCAGATTCAGAGGTTTTAGTCCAGGGTCTAAGCGAGTGCATTTTAATGGTCCTAGATGTTTCTTTGGGAAAGGGAGCTTTAAGTTTGGAAAATCATTGACTTGGGGAGGATAGTCTCACTTTTGAAATACTCTCTTTCATCCTGGAAACTGCTTATTACTTGATTTTTTATTTTATTTTTTTCCACGATGAGGTCTCACTATATAGTTCAGGCTGTCCTTCAGCTCACTGTGGAGTTCAGGCTGGTCTAGAAATTATTGCAATTCCTTTGCCTCAGTCTCCCAAGTGCTGAAATTATAGGCATGCATCACCTTGCCTGGCTAGAAATGGTGTTTTCAATGAGACACTATTGACACTCAGTTCTCCTACAATCAGACCTCTGTGTGGCAATGATTGAAGAGAACATGGCTTTGAAAGGAAACAAATGACTGGAAAGGAACAAATGAAAAATTGGCAATGCTTATATGATGCAAGGGAGACCAGTAAGTATCAGAACACAGTGTCTAACTATTGCAAGGGCTTCCATTTAGAATTAGAGGGTAGATCTAATATCATGTTGTGAAAAGTACAGCACCACCTAAGGAAGACATTGATTTGATCAGATCAAATGTACAAACTTTAGGTTGCCATTTTCCTGGAATTATTTAAACAGAGATTGGAAGATCATCATTTAAGAGAACTATCTCTGTTACTGGGTATGGCAGTTTATGGCGTGTAATCCTAGTGCTTAGGGGCCTCAGACAGGAGGATCGCCATGAGTATGAGAATAGCCTGGACTACATAGTAAATTCAAGGTCAGTGTGAACTACATAGCAAGACCCCATCTGGACCAAAGAAGAGAAAGAGAATGTACTGTGTTAGCATGATTTTACTAGATACGTAGTCTTTCTTTCCTTTTGAGGAATCCTTATGACTTCCCTTATCTTTTGTTTCTCGCAATGATTATGGCTATGTGACTTGGAATTTCTATGTTAATACTGAAAAAAAAATACTAAATTGAATTCAACTACTAAATAAGTTAAAACTCAATTTGACCTAAAGAAATAAACTGTAAATTTCCTAATTTAGGTTGAAAGGTGTAAGATAGCTACTCAATCCAAAAAATACTTCCAATCCAAAATTAAATGTTGTGAATATTTTTTGAATTAATAAAAACATTTAACTGATATTTTATCTTCTTAATGAAAATAATTTGAAATATATTATGCTTTCATGTAGAGTAATTTTCTATTTTTAAAGCACATGGACTATGAGCCTGGAGATGTAGCTCCATGATAGAGTGTTTATTTAACCTATGTAAGCCCACAGAGCTCATAATTAGCACTGCCATATATGTGTATGTATGTGTGCCCATGTAGATATATGGATATATATGTATATATATACACACGCACACGCATACACATATACATACTATGTCCAGGTTAGAAATCCTTTATTTATCTTTAGAAGTTTCTTAAGATCTCAGGGACACCATATAATATCACACTGTTGCACATATAACTACATATTTGTGAGGAAATACTATCTTAGTGTTATTTGTAAAATTGTCCATAGAGAAACTCAGTCCTAATAGATTTGGCCAGTATTTGCCAAGGATTTCTACAGAGTGAGCATTAGCAGTAAACAGAGAAATGGCACGTTCAGTTCCAAAAGGTGTGAAATCATTGATTTATGTAAACATTTTTTCTTTTGGTAACTGCTAAACAGACTGAGCTAGCCAGAAATGCAGCATTTATCTTACTGTATCTTCAGAGTGATTGTATTTACTGCTCTTGGTATATGGTCAATAATTAACTGAGCACTAGGGGAAATTTTTATCAACTTGCTTTTTAAACCAATTTTGTTCTTAACATGTTATGCTTTAGTAGACCTCGTAAGTGACTATTATTTTCACTTTTTTTGGTATAAGGAGAATATTTATAGATAATAAATTCCAAAGTGGTTTAATACTGTTTGATGCCAATTTAATTTGTCAAGCATTTGCCAGACATCATAGAAAAATATTTAAAAATAATTTTGCCTGTTAATTTTTATTACAAATAGAAAATGTGCTTTGCAAGAGGGCCCTAAAATTACAGATGTTAAACTTCAGCACTTCCATTGCTTATAACACAGTTGGAAAGAGGAAACATAAAAATTAAATAAATTGTACATGCATAGATCATTAAGCAAGTTTTAATGTGTTTAAGATAAGTTGTTAAGGAATAAGAAGTAATGAAAAATAAGGGTAGTTATGAATCAGGCTTTACTACTGTATGTAATGTTGAAGAGTTAGAAAGATATGTATTTCAGGAGCTTGAAATTGAGAAAGTTAAAGTCTGAAAATTGCCTGAAGGAATTAGAGCACAAATCTGCAAAAGTAACTCCTAGTAGAGACAGACTAACTTTCTCACCTGAAAGGTATGCTGAGCATGGTGAATGCTTCGAAGCTGCTGAAGAAAGATTCTGTCACCCAGGAGATCTGTTCTTGGTCATGGAGGACAAATAAGGGTCTCAGATGCCAACTCTTCTGATGTACATACAAACCCTCTTGATGGGCAGGAGAGCATTGGACTCACAGGAGGACTTTAGTGCAGCATATGTTTTTTATAAAGTTTTCTTAGCTTGTATTTTTACTTTACTAACAATTTTTAAATTCATATTTTATTAAGGAGATGTATTAAGTATCTATATACTGTACTTTTTAATTTCTACCAGTTCTTACAGACCAGCTATATTATGACTTTTAAAATCACTATTCAATTGTCATTATGGTAGCAGATTAACAATGTAACGTAACAATATCTTCTTTAGCTTTTTACTCTGTGCAAGGAAATGAGTTCATTCTACTTCTCTGTTCTTGGAGTCCAAAATTTATCTCATACTACTGGTTATAATCTCAGTTCATGAATATAAATCTTCTGCAAATGGGAAGGGGACCAAGAGATGACCCTATGAAACTGGAGGGAGTCTCCTTATTTTTCTTTTACTTAATCTAATATTTCATTTTGCTAGAGGACATTATCATGTTGATTTTTGAGAAGAGATTTAAGAAACAATTTTTAATATCAATGACATAAAATACTTTTATTTTGCACTCAGATTTAAGAGCTTAAATGTGTAGAATTTTATGATGATATTTAACTTGTCCTAAAATTTAGTGATGATGTTCTGTTGTTTTCTAACTTTCAATGTTTCTGTTGAGAAGTTCAAAACAAATTCAGTTGGCTAATTTTGTTGTTTTATATTACTTTATCAACCCTATCTCAGTATATTTGCCCCTTGGTTATTTCCTCAACTCTACCACAGACATAAAGTCCTACATATGCTCAATTCCCTTATATAAAATTTGCACAAGCCTATGTATCTCCTCCCTGGTAATTTAAATAATCTCTAGACTACTGTAATACCCAGTGTAATACCAAAGTTATGTAAATAGTTGTTATATTAAATTCATTTTGAAATAATGCCAAGGAAAACAGGACTGTACAGATAATTTTTTTAAAAAATTAAAATATATTTGGTTGAATTGGAGATCACAGAACCAGCAGGCTGATTATATTCTCGTTTCATTAAGTCTTTTGATGTGCACCCTTTCCCACATGTTATGCTGGACGGTAAAATGTCTCTTTATATCTGAATATAGAGAACCCTTTCTCATCCTCGTTGTAGTCCAGAAACATTTATAATTGTAACCCAAAGGAGAAGTTATTGGAATTCTAGTGAGTTAATTCCAATCTACCACTTCCAATGCAACCCATGGTGAGAATAAAGACACTAAGACATATATACAGTTGTGGGGAGTCAAGGGGCCCTAAATCCCCCATCCAAGATGGTGGTTCACCAGAATGAAGGCCAAACCTAGAGTTTAACCCAGGTTTTATTGATTCTCCATGAGTGGAGTGGCTGGGGGATGAGAGGCAGTGAGAGTGGTGGGAAATACGTGACTGCTATGACTACCTTGAGCTGGGCTAGGTGGGAGGTCTGAGATCACCTCTGCAATATGCAAAGGGCAAGAAATGCAGAGAGAGTAATCTGCATACACAACTGACATAGTTTCTAATAATTTGGGGTCAGTGCTTCAGTTCTGATGTACAATACTTTTTGCTCTGGGAAGTCATAGCCTCTTTCTTGAGGCTCTGTCCCAGCTGGCAGCATGGAGCATGACTCTCCATCTGGCCTGGCTTAACCATGTATTTGAGGAGTCACTAGGCAGAGTAACACTGACCTGTCACTATGCTTCAGAGATTACACATCAGCTCTTCAGCTAACCTATTTTATATTGCTTAAAGCTAATTGAAATGACAAAGAAATAACCTAACCAGCTCTGTATATATCAATACACGGAGATAGGGCCAAGTTTATCCAAAATGGAGAAAGTTGCTCTTCTTTTCAAGGAAAGTCAAGGAGAGTCATCTGGGTGGTTCCCCACATCTAAAAGCTCAGTTCCTTTAGTTCTGTGGTACATTGTTTCATTATTTATATGATGGTTTTTTCTCTGTGATATGTTTTGTTTTTAATTTCCTAATATTTCATCATTGGAACTTCTACTTGTCTTTTCTAAGTCACCTTTTAACTTATGTTTACACTTATTAAGACTAAATTTTATTACATTCCTAATTTCTCAAATCATTCCTTTGCTCTTCAAATTTCTTTCATTGTGGTCTTCTATGTTTATTTCAGAGTGGCAATGACTTCTTTTTTGGTCCATAGATTATTATGTAAAGTCTTTAGAGTTGTACTGTCCAGCATACCTCATTCTTTTGATTTCATTTTTTATTCTGATTTCTTTTGCATTAAGTAATAACCTGAAATATACATCAATACTTGGCTACATAAGAATTAATATACTGAATACTTTTTTTGAAATATGTGTGCATTGAAAAAATAAAGATACTGTCAAACAGAATTGACAGTAAGATGGTATGAAGTTAATTTTATAATAGTTCGACTAAGCCACATTGTGCCTGAATACTTGATTAAAGGTCATTTCTGTATGTGACTTCAAGGGGGCTTCTGAATCCAAATTTGATTGAATTTAGTAAATATGTCCAAAGTTGAGCAGAATAAAAAGTTTGAGTAAAAAAGAACTCATTCTTTCTTCCTGACTGTCTTTTAGCCGAGACACTGATCTCCTGACTTCAATGTGGGCTTGGACAAGAACGATACATTTGGCTTTTCAGGGCTTCCAATTAGATGCTTGCAGCCTGTGCAACTTCTCAGCCTCTGGAAATCAAACACACTGATTCTTAGAATCAACCAGTCAGTCAAAAATTGAACCTCTGTTTTTGTCTTTGTTTCTCTTTCTCTTTCTTTCCCTGTTTCTCTCTCTTGCTCTGGTTCTGCCTCTCTCTCTCTCTCTCTCTCCCTCTCTCTCTCTTTCTCTCTCTCTTTCTCCCTTTCTCTCTCTCTCTCTCCTTGGGTCTGTTTGTCTGGAGAGCCTAAATTAATTTTGGTTGTCTTAGGGAACACAAAACTTTCTGAGAAAACTCCAATAGTTCTTTTATTTTTTTATTTTTTAAATAAATTCTTCTTGCGACTTTTTCTTGACACTTAAATCGTCTTGTCCCCTACCTATGGAAATATGCGAATGCTGCAAATATTTTCAAATATGGATGGATAAATCAGGCCAGCGGTGACCAATTTTTCATATCATAGCATATCTTCTTCTTTCACATCTGCTTGCGTTGTTCCAAAATCTGCTAGTTCAAGATTAATTTCTTGAAAAATAGGAACCTTGGAATCCATAAACTATATAGATTTTCAGTTTTTCCCTTATTTTTATCCTTACATTATTCTTAATTTTATAGTTTAGAGGTCATTCAATACAACATAAATTCTTAGGATTTCTAAGAAATATGGGCTTTTTGTGTTGATGTGTGTGGCACGCTTGGTATTTAATTTTATCAAAACGGACACATTAACACATCTATTTGCTTTACTTTTTTCAGTTTTTCCATTTGCCTCTGTAAGTTTTACCCCTTCTACTTTAAACTAGTACAATTTTTTAAGAAAAGAAAAACTAAATCAATCTTCACAACCATGTAACAGAAAAAAGTTCTAAATACTTTTATTTCAAGGGTGACAGGGTTAATTTCACCCCTAAAAGAAAAAAAAATTAACAATCATGAATTATTGCTACTTCATATTATGACTATGGTTACCTTTGTAGTGGAATAAACAGGATTTGGACATAGGCAAATCCTGTTAGCTTATGAAGTTATTTTCTAAGCACTGCTGTTCAAAAATAAAAATGTGTCAGATTATACTCCATGTGGAAATGGGCAAATTCAAGTAGAAAATAAAGATTCCTTGGCTTGAACTCTCATGCAGTTATGTTCTTAACTTAGAAAATACATTGCCTGAATACATAGCAAAGAAATTTGTGTAATTTTTTTTTTTTTTTTTTTTTTTGTCTTTTGAAACAGTCTCCTTATATAGTTCAGGTTGGTTTTGAGCTCACTTTGTACCCCAGGCTGGTCTCAAACTTACAAAAATCCTCGTGCCTCAGCCTTCCAAGTGCTGGGACTATAGGCGTGGGTCACCAAGCCCCGCTGTCTAATTTATTATCACTGTAAACTAATTATTTTTAGATTAATTTTATGATTTTTTTCCCTTCACTTAAGAAACAGATGCATTCTTCTTGGTCTGCCAAATCAGTTTTTGAATATTTCTAAATTTTTAATGATTGACTTTTGGCCAACATAATTTCAGAAAGGTAAATTTGGTATTGAAACTTGTGGAAGGAAGCCATTCCACAATTAATGGTGACATTCTCTAGTCAACATGCTTCCTAGTCTTTTCCAGTATCTAAAATCATTTTCTTAAAAGAATGTGGTTAGCTATGTTTTTTATTTGTCTTTGGGTCACTTTTGTGGTAAGAATTCTTTTTTTTTATTTTAAAATAAAAAAAGAACAAAACTGATAATATAGAATTTCAAAACAACATAATAGATTAACAATGGCTAATATACTGTGTGTTGTTATCTTTAAAGTAGTTGCTCAGGTTGCAAGATATAGACATAAAATAGTGATCAAACAATGAAAGCACAAACTCTTCTTTTTGGTGAACTAACAGAGATCAGTAGCATAATTACTTATATATATGTGTGTGTGTGTGTGTGTGTGTGTATATATAATATTTCCCATTTTTTCTTTTCTCCTTCCCCTCACACCAGTTGTTCTTTCCTTTTGAACAGTTTCTTCCCATTCACTTTCATATCTATTATACATTTTGGATTCTATTTACTCCTTCAGGCTTTTATATTAGGGAGGCAATAAGACGTTTACACATGCAAGTCTGATTTATTTCACTTAGGAGTATGGTCTCAGGTTGCACCCCTTTATCTATAACAGTCGAGTTTATCCTTTTTCATAGCTGAATAGTACTCTACTGTGTAAAAATACCACATCTTTTTCTATTTCATGGTTGATTGGTATTTGGGTTGTTTCCAATATTTAGTTATTATAAATTGTGCTACTATAAACACAGTTGCACACATATCACTGTGGTATGATGTCTTCAGTTCTTCTGAGAAAAACACCTAGAAGGGGAATAGCTAGACCAAATGGTAAGAATTCTTTTAGGTGTTTCTGTGCAATGAATTTAATTTACAATTCTAGAAAATGTTTCATAAATAAGCAAATTCAGGTAATTATTAACTAATACTAAATAGATAAAAAGATGTCAGACTCTAAAGCCTAATCCTTTTTACTTGGATAGTTTGATCACTAATTGTGATATGTCAAGTTATCTAAAATTACAGGTTTTGTTTCATAAATACATAATAACAATTTACAATTGTTAAGTATTTGCATTTCTTGTTATTAAATGGTAATGTTTGATATTTTATCTGATACTGAAGAATATCAAACTAAAACTTAAACTTAGATTACCAGATAGATGAAATAATTTTTAAAGTAATAGATTTACAGTGATTACTTATAGGTGATGCATTATGTTTGATTTTAACAAATTTTACTTTCAGTCCATAGTCATCTTGGGGTTTCTGAACCTGAAATAGGTGTTTCATTTCCAATTGCTTTTTCCACTAGAACATGGGAAAAGCTGCAAAGCAATCTCAAGCCTTGTCTAGCATAAAGCTATTTCTTTCTGGGAACTTGTTCCTTAATGACCTGCATGAGAAATTCTTTGCTCCTCTACCCAATAATTGGTCTGAGATTCTGCCATCTCCTCAAATACCTACCAAAACTATAAACTCATTTGGACCTTTGGGATCCCTCCAACCAAAAATTGGCTTAACTTTAGCAATGCAAGATAATTCGCTTCTCCTAAAAATTTTTTCTTACAAATTATTTATGTAGGGCACATGCTCTTTCATTTACCATGTGAAATTAGAAACTTGAAATAAAAGCATAAAACACATCTATTTCCTGTTATGTGACAATGAATCCACTGGAACTTTAACAAATAAAAGAAAAATAAATTTTGGAGAATTTACAGTTAATAGTATTTAAACATCCTTTCTCTCAGAAATAAGACAAGGTTAGCAGTTCTTTTTTCTGTGATCATTTTCTTTCATTTTTCTAATACTTTAGAAATGATTGTTACTTTAAAAACACCACCATGAACAAAAAATCACTACTATGATATAGTGCTGATTTCTTCTGGATCCTGTGTAGCTGGGACTAGAGGTGTGTACTACAAACTATTTTTTCTCTTTATGAGAGTTATACATTTTAAGGATAAAGAAAAGAATGTAAGAAAAGAAGCATGAGAGACAGAATCTTAGTTACAGAAAACTACTTCTGATATATTACATTTTTTATATCCTTAGCACTCTGGTTCTGAAGTGTCTAATTGGTTCATCAGAGTCCAGTGTTTGGTGATTTAAAAGATTTTTTGTTCTGTGTGACCCAAGGTAAATGATTAATCAAAGCTTTGCCATCGTTCATCTTTGGGGAAAAAATTCTGTCTTTCACTAGGTGGATTTTCATTGTCTTCCAAATCAAAAATGATATGCAGTAATATTTGATTCTATCTGCTTCCTTATAGTTCTTTTGAAAGAACGTATTGGTTAGATTTACTAGGAACCAAAACATAAGAGAGAGTTCAAAGTACAAGAAAATGTGACAGACTTATTGAAAATAATGTCTGCAGAAGATAAGTAGGAAAGGGATCAAGATTAGATGAGTGAAGTCTTCAGAACATGACATAGATCTGATACCTGAATGAAGAGAAAATGAAGGAGGGACAGCTAGCTGGCGATTCAGGCTCAGTGTGGTTCTGGGAAAACCTCGGTCAGCCTAACAGGAAACTAAAGCTCAAAATAGTCAGAAGACCTCTTACACTGGGCAGATATGGCCAGGCCCTAGCATGTTGGCCACCCTCAGCCAGCTCTGCAAAAGAGAGGCTTTGGGTACAATGTCAAGTTTTAGGTATCTGCCCTCCTTTGAGCTGATTAGAGTTGTTTTCTAGAAAGATTACCTTTGCAGTGAAACTTGGTGGCTCTGTGGCAATTCATGGGTATCATTTCTGTATGAAGTGAGACTCTTTTATGGAGTTTAATAGAATTTTGCTTAAATAAACTTATAAGGAAGTTGTGGTATCATCCCAGTCTGCTTAAAGATTTGAAGAATGAGGCTTAGAAAACAGATTAAAAATACTAGAAATTTAGTAGCTTTTTCAAACACAGAAATACACAGATGAGGAAATAGAAACCATTGAGATGAGAGCAATGGAAGCGGAAACCAGAAACTCTTTCATTTATGGCTCTGGAAGCTGGGTATCAATTTTAAACCATTTTCAAAGCAAAGCCCCTATGACAGTGTTCAGTAAATGGTTCCCATATATTACATTCTGGGGACTTACTATGCATTGGAAGAACCTGAAAGCTCCTCAAGGTTTCGGTGAATCGAGAGTAGCTTACTCACTCTTACTTTAAGTACAGGAAGGACATGGCCAGAAACTGGCTACCACGATGGCTACCTGGAAGAAACTACAGAGATAAGTTTACTTCTACAGATCCCTCTGGAACTGGAGGAGGAAAAAAGAACAAATTCTTGTTTTTCTTTCCCTCTATCCTCAATCTCCCACCAGTGTTTCTCAATGTCTGATGCCAACTGGAATCCAAATATCCAAATCCTAGAAAATATTTTCAGGACCAGAAAACGAAGTATAGCAAAGAGAAAATAATAAAATAAAAATAGGGCACTTAGGATAAAGATGTTTTCTGAGTATTACATCTATAAATCCAGTAAATATGCACTGGGGTGGCAGAGAACAATCATACTAACTTTGCGATTGGGTCACTTTGAACGTCTAAATATTAATAACTTTGCAATATACAGTAGAATCTTTAATAAATGTTCATGTGATACAGACTGTTTCCATAGTTTGGGGCTATCTCTGGTTACACATTTCAGAGCTACCTTAAAGCTTGTAGCTCCTTCTAATTTCTGTAAAACTCCTGAAAATCTGTTAGCTATTGACCAGAAATTAGTTTATATCTTTACTTTAGACTATCTTTCCATCATGTAAAAGAGAAGCAAATTATACCATAAATATTTATCTTATTAGGAAAGTGTATTGGGTATGCTATGTACCCCCAAGTCCTCACATACTTTTGATGAGGCTAAGTCAGGTGCTTGCTTGT
Organism: Dasyprocta punctata; assembly: GCA_004363535.1. Classification (NCBI taxonomy): domain Eukaryota; kingdom Metazoa; phylum Chordata; class Mammalia; order Rodentia; family Dasyproctidae; genus Dasyprocta; species Dasyprocta punctata. The sequence continues at coordinate 38,973 of RJWM01011786.1, read as the reverse complement.
GTTCGGTTTGTTGTTGTCTGGCACGGGGATTGACAATGTGAGTGCTGCACTGGCCCAGGGATGGAGCAGACATACAGTGTAAATGAGGCGGGTCTTCCTCTTGCTTATGCTTCTCTCTCTCTGGAACACGCTTGCTGCTTGCGGCCGCCATGAACAGCAGCCCCGCCATGCCAGGCTGCCTTGGAGCCAGCTAAGTATGGACTGAAACTACAGAGAAACTGTAAGAAATAAACCTTTCCTTCCCTAGTTTTGGGCGTCAGGTATTTTGTATCGGCAATGAACGAAAGTAACTAAAACAGAAAGTGTCCACTTTTATCTGTTCTTTTCTACTCTACCAATTTGCTACAGTTACACATCTGGAACAACAGCTGTAATCAGAAGCCCCACCTAATTAAGCTGACATTAATTCAGTTGTTCTCAAAGACCCATCTGTCTTCAAAACTGTTCAAATCAGGGGTCTAAATCGGCTGACACATAAATCATTACTTTGAATCTTTAGAGTCTTTGATGATTGTACTTATCCCTTTAACTTTTCAATAGTGATATAACATTACTTTTTATTTATTGTTTCTGAGAAATGGTAATTATTGTAGCTTGATTCCACTTATAAAAGGTCTCACTCAAGATTCTTCCAACTGCTTCAGTTATTTACAGAAACCATAATCTGAAAGTAGAGAATTCAACCACAAGTTGAGTCCAGGGTCCCACGGAGTGACTGTGAAGGGCACTCAGCCCAACCTTACACCTTTTGATCCTCAACAACCCCTCTTCTATTTACAAAAGAACAGGTATCAGTTCAGAGTCAGTGCCCAACAATAAACTTGACAAGATTCTTTGGAGAAGCAAGGAGGTATATTCTTAATATTTATTTGTGACTTAATTATAGAATCTTTTCTTAAGACATCCTAGCACCCTCATAATTCAAGGGTACCACACCTGCTAAAGGATTTATTTCTGGTAATTCAGTGATACTGTGTGACTCTTCATGGAGATGACTCATTTCAGAATTCTGCCTATCTCACTTGAAATTTCAGCTGCATTAATGTTATACATAAAGTAGTATGATATATAGAGAATTATTCTATTACACATCTATATTAATGCTATGGTCGAGGAGCTTGCCATGGAATACAGGGGTTGTTAAATGATGTTGAAACTTGTGATATGCTGAAATGCTTACTACTTCAAAAGTGTCCAGTAGTTTCACCACTCCTTTGACTCCCTGCCTGGTGACTTTCTGTTCATTGAAATCAAGGAGTCCAAAGGCTTTATCCTGGGGGACTGTGAATTGGCAGGAATTTATTTGCATGACCCTGGTGTTAGCCACAAGCTTTAATTGTTGTTTTAACAGCTACTGTAGGGTGCAATGGGTTTGAGGTCAAAAGACACTGCACAAACAGACTATATCACAAATAACCACAGGGAAAGAAACATTTTAAGTAGGTTAAAAGTCACTGACTTCAAGTTCCTGCTCAGGCCCCCAAATGAATGCTGAGGCAGCAAGTATTTTAAACGACTTTATGAAACACATCTATCCCAGTTCTGTTTTTCTCTTCTCCTGTATGTGCCATGAACTTCATACAAAAATCCAAAAACAGCTGTGAGAACAACTAATGTCAATCTTTGTCAAAAGATAGAGTAAAATTGAGTGTCCTTTTTAAGTGTTGAAACTTCCCCTCCTGTGAAAGCTTAATAATTCTTTCATACTACTTTACTCTCAAGGCTTTCCTCTGTACCTTGAGCCAAAATTACAGCTACATTGGAGATTTTAACCTTTTTATTCTCTTTTATTAAGATAGCTAGTATTATAAAGCTATCTACTTTATTCAACAGTCCTTGACATTCTTAGGCACATAACATTTTAGAAATTCCAAAAGTTTTGCTTTTATCGCAAAGAGATAATGTAATTAACTGTGTCACTACCAGACAACATGAGGTGCCATATTACTATCTTCAGATAAAAAAATAAAATAAAATAAATAAAATAAATAAGATCATTATAGTTGGTTAAATAGTGTCCTCAGAAATTCCCATCTCCCTAGAACTTTAGAAAATGACCTTATTTAGAAATGTGACCTTTACAATCATAATTGAGGTAAAGGTGGAGATAATATTCTAGTGATTTACAGAGAGCACTAAAACCAATGAAGTTATCCTTACAAGAAACAGAAAAAGACTGAGACATTAAGTTCATGAGGAAAAGGCATCAAAAAGTGATTTTATTTTGGACCCACCCAAGAAATACCCAGAAGCTTTAGAAATTAGAAGAGCGAGGGAGCGTTTCTTAGTTATGCCTTTACAGGAAGAATGCCCTGCCAATTGAGACCAGATGTATGACTCAAGAAGGATGAGGGAGTATGTAATTTTTTGTTGTGTGAAGTAACCAAATCTGTGGTAATTTGCTACAACCAACTCAAGAAAATTACCATAACTAGAAATTACGTTTGTCATTATTTGCTAGAGTTTTGTGCATCATTTGAATTTTATCTATTTCTCTACTAGTCTGGATTAGTTGCATTCATTACAACCCAAGTCATTTTTTTAGTGGTTAAAAAAATGGCAGAAGTATATTGCAAAATGAACCACATATAGAATCCTTGGGAGGTCTTGGGGATGAAACTTGGAAAATGGGCAGGAATTTAGAGTCTAAACTTTCAGAAACAGACAAAAGTAAACTACAAGTCTCATCAATGGAGCACAGTCTTGCTTCTACCATGAGACAGAGACTGAAGAGTTGTTCTCCTCAGCAGCACAGGATGTTCCTGGAGCCAGTAGCCCTGCTGGACCAGTAGCCCTGACTCCTGGACACTGTGAATGCTTCTGCTACTGTTTCAGTGCAGTTTCTTCTGTCCCTGCTATCTGCATCATTGAGTGCTAGCAAATCATATTAGATTGACCCAGTCTAGGTCATTTCTCCATTACTTGGTTTGTATAAAGCCAAAAACAGAGATGGACTGGTAAACATCTGTCCTCAAGTGCTTACAGACTGCCTTCTACCAATCTCACAATTGTGGTGACTTGAGGTATGTTTCACAACGACAGATAAAAAGATGGGGAAGGGTCAAAATGAAACAAAACCAAATGATAGCATCCCCTACACAAGTATCAGCTGAATATGTTTATCTAAGAACAGGCTATTGACTCCACAGAAAAAAGAAACTCCTTTCAAACATTCAACTTTTCACATTATAGTGAGAAGAAAGGAGAATTTGCATTAATTTCTGTTACTCAAATGTGTGCTTATCTAGCAGAATGAAAAATGAATTGTAAATAAACGGTATTCATTTCACACCACTAGGTACAAATTTGTAAAGCACACAGAGCTACACTATTTTTATCTTCCATATTTATTCATGAGATTTTGTTCATATCTTTCTCAGTAGCACATTCAAAATTAAACTCAGATGATTTGCTGATAATTCTAATGAAAATAAGTATTTTGTTTGTATATGTGCAAAGATACCACACACAGGATTGAGACATAGCTTAGTGATTCATGCCCAACATGTTCAAAATCCTGGATTCAAATTACCAGTCAAGCAAAAAAAAGGTCCAAAACAAAAAACAAACAAAGAAAAATCTTTCAGACATAATAGGAGTAAAAGTCAATGCCTTGTTACTATCATCTAAGGATGCCAAGCAAGTAAATTAAACAATATTAAATGACAATTCATATTATTTCAAGGAAAATGTAATATTAACATTTTAAAATGAAAATCCTAAAGTCAGTTTAATGGATTGAGATAAAGGTAAACATTCTGACTATGGCAAAGTCCTATTTTCTAGGAATTTCAGAATCAAGCACATCACTGTAAGTTCCAAAAAATGTGCAAAACTTATTTACTAATTCAAAATAAAAATTAATTTCCATTGTTTATATTATCACCCTTACTGAAGTTTGGGTACATGTTATTGAATAGCTTATCATTACATTGTGAAATTTGAGAAAGTAAGTTATCAGTGTAGCAGGCATAACAATTTTTTCAAAGGCTTAGGAACTGCCAGAAACACTTTACTGTATATTGTTACTTATAACAATAGCAGAACGAACTTCAAGAAAGCCAAGAGAAAGACAAGTATCTGGAATGCTTTGGCAGTATTTTCAACACATGCCTTCACACAATATACACTGAAAACTGCTCCCTTATATTACCTTTATGTGGAATTAATGATATTTGCTTTTAAATTAGGTTTAGTAACTATTAAAGATTACTTTGCTTCTTCTCTATTCTACCAATTTTCTACTAGGTCTCTATACAGCAGATTTTGAAAAACTATGGTTTTAACCTTTAATAATTCTTTGTAGCTAAGGGTCTGAGTGTTAATTCCTGCCAAAAGTGTCACCTCTATAATTTGCAAAATCCAAGGGAGACTGAAGTGTTTTCTTGCCACGTTGACTATTTTCTGCTGCTAGGCAGCGTTAGGAGAATACTAAGTTGTTCTGCAGTAATATTCCAGTTTCTCCTCTCAGATTTCTTCCTTATAAACAAGCAGTTGTCATATTTCCAGATTGGGCATGAGTTTTGAGAGGGACTTTGGTGGCAGTGGTCACTTCCTGAATCTGGCTTCCTAATGTCTGTAATGTAGGTGTGACAATACAATCACCATCCCTTTAGTGTTAGTTGTGGCTTCAGTGGTAGTATCTTCCTTCGTGGGTCAGTAGCGAGGTTTTTACCAGGCTTCTAAAGTCCCAGATAACATATATTCTTCCAAATCCTGTAACTTTTTAAAAATGCATGTAGTGGCTTTATTTATTTATTTATTGTGATACCAGGGATCAAACTCATGACCTTGTGCTTGTCAGGTAGGTGCTTATGCCACTGAACTAAATCCCCAGCCTGCAGTGGTATTATTCATTTTCTCTTTTTAAATACATTTTTAATGACAAATGATAAAATAATTTCACCATCTCTACAAAATGAACTATAGAATGCAGTGACATGTAGGAAGCTCATATTGAAGAGAAGTTAGTCACATCTCCTTTTCCAGGAGAGTTTAGTTTCAGCTGAGTCATGACTTCTTTAGAGATGTAGGAGAGAATGACAGGGGACAGAACAATGTCTGGAAGTTTCTGTCAGTGGGGTTACTGGCGGAATCACTGTCATCTCTCTGTGAACTTCATTCCTAATACTTGATAGTTAACCTATTACTAATGCCTTATTCCTTGGTATTTTTATACCTCGAGTTGCAATTTAGACAACAAAATTCTGACATATAATTCTAGAATTATCTTAGATTGCCAAAAACTAGTGGAAATTAAAAAACCAAATCATCTATCTGCACTTAGATTTTAATATATCCTTTAAGAAGTGCTTTATCAGGTTTACTTTGCTGTACTCAAAATAAGTCATTACTTGTTTCTCATAGACAGCTAGACTTTCACTTTAGTGATAAATATAAACATTGCAATGGCTTGCCTATATATTTGTTTTCTGTTCATCTGCATTAATTTTTATGGATATGATAATTAGTGAGTTACTTTCTGTACCAAAATATCATCCTAGTAATCAGAAGTTCACATTTCACAATTATTATGAAGCTCCTCAGCAACAAATAGTGATGAACATTTGGTGCCAAAAAATATGTGCTTTTTAATGAAGTTAAAACTTCGGCTTGCCAGCATGTTAAACATGGTAACATATTGCGTGAAGGAAGTCCATTTTACTAGGAATAAATAAACACTGATGTGAAATAAATCTGTTTCAGATTTCAAATGCAGTTGTTTACAATATTGCACCTAAGGGTGAAAAACAAACGAGGCAAATGAATTTGTATATACATTCCATGATTTTCCAGTGGTATTATAATTAAGACTATCAAACACTGCCTTTAGCTAACAGCTCTTGTGAGAATTCTTTCACGCAGGCGTAATACGCAGCAGCCACGATTTGTTTGTCTTGATTTCCTTGGATAACAATTTCTACTCTCTGCTGAGAGAAGGCAGAATGCAATTTTTATATAGAATTGTTTACAAGAACAACAGATGCTACCGTGATTAGCTCACCCTGATTGACTAATGAGAGATAAAAAGCCTTTACATATTTGAAAATGAAATTTCCCACATAGACCAGAAAAAACGCATTGCTGTGCTTTGAGTGGAATTACTGAGACCTGATGATTACTGCCGAGGTCTCCAGATATCATAATTTATATTTACCATTGCACAAATTCTAAAATATGTGAGCAGATTTAGTTGAATCTCTATGTTGTCAATATCCCTTTCAGTCATTTTGCAATTTATCACTGATGGTACTCTGTTTACCTCATCTTTAGCTGAAAGTCAGCATTGCATCTTATTCCAATGTTGATAACCTATACCTAGCCATCAGTTTGGTAGTGGAAGTCAACTTTCTAAAGCTCATCTGTATGTTCCCTATGAAACCTGTTTTCTCCTCTGTGATGTATACTCCTTATTCCCTTCCATTGACTTTTTCCCTTCTTTCTACTGTGTAACTACGGCTATTCCCAGTTCCCATTTTTTATGATTTCTCGTCACCCAGAGTAAACTTTGGGCAATTTGAGTTCTATGATCATCAAATAAATGCTACCAACCCATAATATTGGTTCTGAAATCCCATGTTTGCTTATTTACCTTTCGTTAGCATTTGTATATGAATATAGTTGGAAAAGAACTCTTGACTTATGTCTTCAGATGTTCTCCATTCCACTGAATTATCCTGTGACTTTGCACCAGTCATTCATGACAAAACTCTAAGCTCATATATGCTTTTCTGTTTCCTATCATAACCCAAATTTAATCTACCCACAATTCTTGTCGATACTTATTCAGAATGAGTTACTTAGAATCTGATCACTTAAGACTTCATCCACTAATGTTGCTGTGTTCAGTTGGTACTTTGTCTAGAGACCACTGCCCCATCTACCCTTGGATCTGTGCTTCTACTCCCTAGCCCCATCACACTGGCCCTCAAATCTATTCTCTCCATAGTTTGAAACTATTAACCAGAGAACTCATTACACTCAAATCTCTCCAGTGGACTCCAAAGCATTTAGAATAATTCAATCTTCTCTATGGTTTAAAAGAGTCTCCATGATGTGGTTCATCACTGATTGGTATTATTTTTTTTAATTTACCCAGTACACTCATTTCTAGCCCAAATGATTCTTTGAGTATTTTTTATACACTAAGTTGACTTTGATATCTTTACATTTTCTATCCTTCACCGATGTCATGTCCTCTAGGAGATCATTCCCAATTATTTCATTCAAAATAGCACAGGAAATACATGTCTTGTGTGTCTTAGTAAGCTTTCTTTTTCTCCATGTCAATTAGGAAGTACTCTTCAGGAAGAAATTTTTATTTTGTCCTTTTTTCATATGTGAGTTTGTTTGTTTCTCTCTCCAAAGAAGGTAAGTTACAGTGCCTCTACCACAGAGGGGCAAATATTTGGTGCTCAAAAATTATTTCTGCAATGAATAAAATTATCATTCTCTTTTTACTATAGGCCACTCTTTTTTTTCTGAGTATGGTAATATCAACAATCCTTTCTTGACAGACATTTTTCACATGGTGTATTTATGTACATCACTCTCTAACTGGAGTCATGAATGATTTTCTTTGTTTTCTAGAAAAAATTTCAGCTCAGACTCCATCTTACTTTCTTAAAGAAAGGTCCAGTGTTTCACTTTCTCTAGGGTGCAGATACTCTTAGTAAATGCCAAGTCCCTCTGGCAAAGTATCTGTACGTTAATCCCAAGTTCTTTTGATGCAGTCAGAATCTTTAAATCTTTCAGTTAGTTTAGCTATGTTTACTCAGTAAGTAAAGAACCAGTGTTTCTTTGTGACAAATGATGCTAAATTTCATCACGTACTGGAGACTAAGTCCAGTGCATTTGTACTTGACTATACCCCTAGCCCTTCTAAATTTTTTTTTTGACAGGGTATCATTAACTTGTAGAACTGGGATCAAAATTAGGATCTTCCTGCCTCAATCTCCTACTATGGTGGAATCATAGGTGTGTGTAACCATGGTTGGCCAAACACTTTGTCTTTTCAGTACTGAGAATTGAACACCTAGGGCCTTGTACATGCTAAGTAAGAGTTGTATTGTAGAGCTTCATCCACAGCCCAGGCTGAAATACTTTGGCTTAATTGTTTTCTTTTTTGTTGTTGTTATCAATCAGTCCATTACCACAAACTCCCATGGTACAAGCATTTTGATGATACTCAGGTCTTGTTGCTCATCATAGTGATTACTACTGCTTGAACTCAGATGATTAAGTCCTGGCCTCTGCTGTTGTGGAATTTTTGCCATCTCCACTGATACTAACCAACTCCATGGTAGTGATTGCTACCAATCTCTGCCTGCAAATAGGTTGTTTCTAAGGTTATATTCTTGGATGACTTCTGTAAATCCACTCTAACTTTCCTATCTCTATGAGCCATCTGTTTCCTTGCTCTGTACTATACTAAGGTATTTCTGGCAAGTGAACTGCATCACCTATAAGTAATTTTTTATGCCATCAGAGCTGTGTTTTAGCATATATATATATATATATATATATATATATTTCTTTCTTTCTTTCTTTCTTTCTTTCTTTCTTTCTTTCTTTCTTTCTTTCTTTTTTCTTTCTTTCTTTGAGAATGTTGAATTCCAAGTCACCAGTGGCCATTACAAACTATCACAAACTCAGCAACTTCAGACAGCATCTGTTTATTTGCTCATGGTTCTATAGGTCAGAAGTCAGTGTAAAGAGTAGCTAGGTCTGTTGCTCACAGTCTCATGAGACTAAAAGCAAGGACTCAATGGCCATGCTCTCTTCTGGAGCCAATGTCTGCTTATGAGCTTAGAAAAGTTTTTAAAAGAGTTCAGTTTTTCATACCTTTAGCTCTGAAGTTCACTCAAATATTCCCTTCTCAATCTCAGAAAATATTATGACAATAGAAATGCCTTGGTGTTGATGCAGAAGACTTCTAGATTATTTGTTCAATATCCTTTGTAGTGCTGCCACACTTACAAATAAATCCCAACCTGATTTTCAGCTGTATGTTTTCTAGGATGTCCTTATTTTCATTAAGGCTGTCTTCCTTTACAGCTAAATTTAAAAGGTAGATGATCTAAAGCATTTGTCTTTATTTAACTTCAAATACAGTTAGCTTAATCAGTAATGCCACAGTGCTGACAATTGTCCTTGATTCTGGTCCTTTCTTGAACCAGAGCTATTGTATTACTCAACACCTCAATTTCATCTGTGCTTCATTCAAGTGCAGCACAGATGAAAGCTTTCTGTAACTGTTATCCTCTCATAATGCTACCACATCATCCTAGGAATTATCCACATTATGCATTCCTATTATCTCTGAGTGAGCCAGCTCAAAACTCCTATCATTTGGTTTTTTCTCTAGAATCTTCTTGATACCAACTCTCTAACAATGGATATTCTTGAAACAACAATCTAAGGAAGAAATTTGCATGTAAAAGGTACACTTGAGAATATAATCCCAAGGAGCAAGAGAGGTATGAAGGAAAAGTAATATAAAAATGAATTATGGGATCAGGTACATATGTTTGAATTTGAAATATTTTTCTGAGACTTAAGCATTACAGAACTGTCTATCTTGGAAGACAAGAAAAAGACATATTCATTTATCGGTTTGCTTCTTCACTGTACAAACTTTGGTACTAGGGGTAACATTAATCTCATTTCAGAGGTCAGTCTGTACGAATATCAAGAAGATTCCATTTGTGATTCATAATATAAGTCAGAGAATTTGCTGTGCAAAACATTTGTGATTTGACCTTGAGGCAAGGTGGTGCTTGTAGTATGAGCAAGAATCTGGTCAAACCACAGCAGTGGTGTGGAAGGCAATAGCCTGGGAGAGTTTAAGCAGTGAACAGTAAGTTCATTTCTGTAAGCTTCTACCTTCATATCTGAGAGAACTGAGAAGCAGGGGGGGGAAATAATGCCTTCCATGTTGCATAGAAAATGTCACAGCAGACTGTCAATTCAATTTAACCTATTAATATGGGTCTACTTAACAGTCATTACCTTCTGTGCTCAATAAGTGAGGATGTTACTATTGCTTTCTATCAATAATTCATGAGATTATTGATCCTACAGCAATGATGAGTTTGCATACTTTCACACTCAGCCTTTCTTTTGTTAACAAAATCAGGTGCTTGATGTCCACTAAACAGAGAAGCCTCAATGTCATTAAGATGTAGCCTAGGTCCTTAGTCTCATAGCCTAATATCTTGAAATCACTCACTGAACTAATAATGCTAGCTTTATCGTAATAATTTTCAAACTTCTCAAAGAGTTTACTTGGAAAATAAAAGGTATTATGGACATAAGGACTATATTATAACAAACTATATACTGCACAAATTTAAAATCACCCAGAATGTCTGATGGATAATGTGTGTCCTAATTCATATTTTGCTTTTTATCATTAAAATAGGTAAAGAGTGCTGTGTTCATTTTTAATGATAGTTACTGCTGCCTCTAAGATCCTTAGCAGAATGATAAGTAAGTAGTTTGCCTTCACTTCTTTAAGTCGAGATTCCATATTCTCTTTCTTACGTGCACCTTTTTTCCAATGACTTTTTATTTCCTTTTTTCATTCAAAGTCCCTGCTATCTGAATGCATATGGTTCTGTTTAATGCCTGTTGCAAAACGGGTTCACTGGGGAGTTGACTCAGAGAGTGTAGTGGATGGTGCTTTGCTTGTTGTTTCACTTGGGAAGCAACCTTAGGATCACAGTTCATGGAAAGCAATAAAAGAAGAAGAATGTGATGGAGCTCAGGCTATGAGGAAAGCTTTGGAAACAACATTCACTGGACTTAAGGTTTATTGGAGTTAAAATGTCCTGACAATTGTCCTTTGAATGAAATGGTCAGGATTTATAGCTCTACTTTTTCAAGGTACATGAGTCATCTGGAGCACCTGATCTGGAAAACTTAACTTTGCATTTGCCATGATCCCTGAAAATGATCTGACGATAATTATGTACTGGGAAAATTTCTAGATTGTTCTTGAAGAGGACAGTCCATTACATTATCTAAAAATCCATACCACTAAATTGACATCTTAATTCCTGCCTAAGATATATTAAGCAAAAAATCCAAAAGTTACTGTACTTTCAAAATATATTATTGTAGATGGAAGACAAGTGCAGACATTTGCAAAATAATGAATAATACAACTCTTTGTGTCAGAGTTTGGCAGTAAAAATCATCTAAAAATTTTTTAAAAATTGTTACTCATCTTTTTAAAAAAAGAACATGTTGTACATATGATTAAGATTAAATTTTGAATTATTTTTCTAATATTTAAGATCAACACTTTTTATTCTTAAAAGAATTAAATAATTTTGGTGTATTACATTTTCAGAAATTATAAAGCTGTGGTTCTTCAAGTGTAGATCCTTCCCTTACAGTATCAACAGAACTGATAAATTTAAATTTAAATTCTTGGTTCTGTTCTGAGATTTGCTTAATCCTACATTCTATTAGCAGGCCATGGAGCCTATTTTAACAAGTCTACTGGTTTTTTTTCTATCCATTCTTTTGATAAAAAACTGTTATTTGCATTACATTTAACAGTGATGATTGTTGTCATTTTGTTAAATTTTCTGGATAATTTATACATCTTTTGTCCATTTCTTCCTCTTTGTAGCTCATTTTTGTGGTTTGGTGGTTTTCTTTATAGACAGGGCTTAGTTACCTTTTTCTTTTTATGTATCATTTCTACTGTTGAGATTTGTGTTTTTGTGTGTTTTATGGTGATAGTATCAACTTTTTCCTTCTAGTGTAGGATTTCCTTAAGCATTTCTTGTAGGATAAAAAAGTGATGGATTCTCTCACTTTTTGCTTGTCTGAGAAAGAATTTATTTCTCTTGCATTTCTGAAGGTTAGGTTTGTTGGATATATATATTTAACTGGATTTTTTTTCTTTCAGGATTTTGAATGTATCATTCCACTCTTTACTGACCTGTCAAGTTTCTACTTAGTAGTATGCTACTTATTTAGTGGGGATTGTTTTACATGTAACTTTACATTTTTCTTTGCATGCTTTTAGAATTTTCCCTTTTTCTTGTACTTCTCACAGTTCGATTACAATATGCCTCAGAATATTTTTTACTGTTAAATTTACTAAGGGCCCTTTGAGCTTCCAAGATCCAGGATTTCACAAGATATGAAAAGTTTTCGACAATTATTTTGTTAGATAGTTTTTCTGTATCTTTTACCTTTGCTTCTCCTGAGGTGTCCATAATAAAAAGTGTTTACTCACTTGTTCCCTAAGTGTCTAAGGCTTTCTTTATTTTTTTTTAGCCTCTGTTGCTTCTACTGCTGCTGCTGCTGCATATTCTCCTTCCCCTTTTTCTCCTCCTCTTTTCCTCTTCCTTCTTCTCCTCCTTTTTCTTCTCCTTCTTTTTCTCTTTCTTTCTCTTCCTCCTCTTCCTTATCATCATCATCATCATTCTTGTTTAACTAAGTAACTTCAAAGACACACCTTCAAGCTTGAATCTTCTTCTCTACCTGTTATATCCTAATATTGAGGCTTTGAATTGTATTTTTAATTTCATTTATTGAGTTCTTTAACTCCAAACTTTCTGCTTGGATCTTGTCTTAGTTACTTTCCCCTCATTTCTGAGAGAAAATATCAGATGCTCAAAATTAAGGAAGGAAGTGTTTATCTAGTTCACGGTTTGTGGAGATTTCAGTCATCATCAGCTGGCTCCAAGACAGGGTGGCATGGCAGAGGAGCAACCATTCATGGCAGTGGAAGACAGCAAAAGCAAGAGCAAAAAGGTGGAAACAAGCCTCTTTTCCTCCCTTATACTGTAAGCAACCTACTCACCCTCCAGTGGATGTAGCACTCACACCGTCTCAGTGCTCTCCTCTTGCACAGGCTCAGGATGTTTACAAAGTGAGGACCCTGGCCCCCTGCTGAGTCACTTGGTTAAGCTTCTAAACTTCTGAAGCTGACACAACGAACAGCATCTTAGAGTGGTAAGGGCATGTTCCTTATACCCTCGGATGTAGAACTGCTGAGTTAGTTAAACTTCTAGACTTCAAAATGATACAATGTATCAACCATTACAGATCTTTATGATCTGTAGCTTTTTACTGAGTTTTTCATTTACATCATAAATTAACTGTCTTACTAGTTTTATTGACTTCTCTGTATTCTCTTCTCTCTCTCATTCTCCCTTCTCTCTCTGTCTCTCCCTCTCTCTCCCTCCTTCTTTCTTCATCTCTCCCTTTCTGTCTCTGTCTCTCTCCCTGTCTCTCTTGCTGTTTTTTACATAGGGTTTTTCTATGCAGTTCAGGCTTGAACTCACTTTGTATTCCAAGCTGGCCTCAAACTGACAGTGATCCTCCTGCCCCAGTCTTCTGAGTACTGGGACTCCAGGCATGCACCACTATGTCTGGTCTTTGTTTCTCAGTTTTTAAATCATTATTTTGAATCCTTTTTTTTTTAAAGCAATTCACTGATTTTCTCCTCTCTGTGGTGTGTTGCTTCAGAGGTTTTATTTTTCTTTCATTTTCCTGTGCTTTTTCATGTAACTTGCTATGCTATTCAGTACTTTTAGTATGAGTGCATCTGGTGGATTAGTTGCTTGGATATATATTCTGGGATGTTGGCTGGCTTTGAAACCAGGTAGTGATGTAAACCAGGTCTGCATAAGCTTTTGTGGTCATTATGTCTCCAGGTGTTTCAGTGGTTTGGCTATGGGGTTGTAGGAGTACACCACTTGAGGGGATACCAACTCTTAGGCAGTGCACCCTGTTGTGGATGTGGAGCCCATCTCAGTCTGTCTAGGTCAGGTGTGAATGGTACTTCCTCAGAGGGCTCATGTGAGTGTCATACATCAGTCCCAGAAGTGGCACAAGGTGCCTTCAGCATCTGAGAGACACATGGGTGCTGAGTGATACCCATGGACCAAGACAGGGCACTTTTCAGTGTCTGAAGGTTGCCTGATTGTCTTCATAGGGCCTCTGGGGGCCGACAGCTCAGAATAGTCTGATCAGCTGCTTCTTGAGGGTGAGTGTGGATGAATGGAAATTCTTGTGTGCTTCAATGAGCTGACTATTAATCAGCAGGCCACTCAACTGCTCATGCTACCCATGAAAAATGAGAGGGTGGGCAGGGTAGACTAGTTGCTTCATGGCACTAGAGGGAAGAACTTTGGTTGTATTTTCTACAGCTCAATGTACTAGTAAGGTAGTCCAATATCTCCCCAAACTGGGCTCATGGCTTATTAGAGTCACAGAATTCTTAAACAGTAAATATTCAGGTGTCTGTGGTCTGAGCAAGTTTTGCCAGGGGCTTTCCCATTGCATTTTCCTCATCATGTTACAGGTTTCATGCTTAGTTTTCTTCTTCATAATGCCACTGTGTATTACTGTGCCCTGGAGTATCTACGTCATATTCCCACTGTACTTTCATGCTCTGGCTTAAACATAGTAATGATAGAACTATTGTTTCTTTTGTTTTTCTGTGTTTTGAAACTTTCTGATGGTGGTACTTGTACCAGGAATATCTAGTTCACAGTCTTGGTGACATCAGTCTCTGATCTCTCAAGTTGCAGAAGTCATACTTCAATAATTAAGACCTGAATTCCTGAAATGTTTTAGTGTACATTTTATTTAAGTCACAATCTATTTCTTACTTCAATTACTTTAAGTCAATTTCAGTGCAAGAGTGATACATGATACTTAAGATTTTCTCAGTACATTTTCTTATGAAGACATTTTAGATTAATCTTCATGTCTTGTATTTTAAGAAAGAATCATTTCCTTTTTTCCCTATATTTATATCAAACTGTTTCCTCAGCTTTGGATAACAACTTGGATATTAGACAGTAACTAGTTTGAATTAGTCCACATCAAAAGTTTCGACAAAAGATATGCAGGAAACAACTGCATAATGATAGATATTATACCTATTTGTTCTTTCATACTTATAGCTATATGATCTACAAAATCATCTAAGCATATATATATATATTTTTTTTCTTTTTCCATTCAGAGTCTTTTTGTGTAGTTCAGGCTGACCTTGAACTCACTGTAATCCAGCCCAGTCTTGAACTCACAGGGATCCTTCTGTCTCAGCCTCCTGACTGCTGAATTACAGGTGTGTGCCACCATGCCTGGGTAGCTATATGTGTTTCAAATGTAGCATATCTTAGAGCAATTGTGAGGCAAAGTGAAATATATTAAATATAACCATAAAAAGTGGGCATTAGAGCCAGGCGTGGTGGTGCACGCCTTTAATCCCAGCACTTGGGAGGCTGAGGTAGGAGGAGCATTGTGAGTTTGAGGATGGCTTGGGCTACAACACGAGCACAAGGCTGGCCTGAGCTACACAGTGCGACTCTGCCGCACAAAAGCAGGGCCGGGAGTTTGGCTCAGTGGCTTAAGTGCCTGTCTGGCAGGCATGAGGTTGTGAGTTCAATCCCCGGTGCCACAAAAAAAAAAAAAAAAAAAAAAAAAAAAAAAAAAAAAGTGGGCATTAGAAGTTAGTCTAAAAATATCACATTTTGTCAGATTAATTCAGATAAACCTTTGCATGCTAAAATGTTCTAACTGGTAGAATGTACTAGGTATTAATAAAGGGAGATAAATAAGTTCAGAAGCAGAATAATTAATTCAAATCTTGCTTACTCGAAACCACTGTAACCCATAAACCTAACAGATTTTTCACTTGATACTAGATATTAAACCCAGGATCTCACAGATGATAGGCATATCCTCTGCCTCTGAGGTATATCCCCTTCCTTTTTAGTTTTGAAATAAGTTCTAAATAAATTGCACAGTTTGAACACGAACTTGCAGTTCTTCTTCCTCAGTCTCCTGCATTGCTGGAATTACAGACATGCACCACCACTCTGCCATTTTATTCTTTTTTTTTTTTTTTGGTTTATTTCATTGTACCAAATATTTAACGCTAAAACCTGTTACAATTTTGAGAAGAAATTATTTTGTTTCAATGTTAAGATTATAGATTTTATTTTGATTGTACTTTGGTGATACAGGAGATAAAGGTAAAATAATTTTTAAAAGGGTGCCAGTTTTGCAAGCAAAAGAATAACCTTGGTTATAATAATTTTATTTCAAAACTTCTCTTTTATTTGTTTTGTCTTTCTATTTTGTGCCAAAGATAAGTATATGTTTGCCTGCTTTGCAGTTGTATAATGAAGTAAACAAAGGCAAAACATATTGATTTTGATGCTTTTAAATTCATATGCTGTTTTTATTTACTTTTGTATCCACCATTTTTTAATGTTTTGAGTTTGATATCTGTGGGAATACTATAAACATGGTATACTCTGCTCACAGTTGTAGTCTTCATTTCTGAGCAGAGTACATTTAATACTTTTGAATTGAATTAACTTGACTTGTTCCTAATTTGGTGGAATCTTAAGCATCACTCTTTAAATTTTTATTACCATTCCATTATATTTATGAGACAGACTGTTTTCTTGAATTTTACTTCTCAATGCTTTTTTTTTATCCTGAATGAATAATTTTCATAACGATGAAGAGTAGTGCTAAGATTATTTTGGACAGTTGTTTCTCTGTAGACAGTTTGTTATTCTGTCAAGTGTCTTCTTGTTAGTGTAAATGCATGAAAAATTAGTACCTTTTTATGGCTGAAAAATTGTCTTTGTCATGCTTACAGTGGTTTCAATTTACAAAAATAGTCACAAAGATTATTTAACATTTCCCCAACAGTAATATTTTGGAGTTAATGACAGTCTCTCCAAATATTCCCTAAAGAAAGAGACACTAATAAACTAAACAACTTCCCCAGGAAGTTAAGGGACCAGAGAAACAAAACCTTAAATTTGGAAAACAATTTCAAATCCTAATATTAACACTTTTACTCCCATGATTACTTTTCTTCTATGGTCTTATTTAAATATATTATTAATTCTAATTTTAAAAACTCTCAGTATCGGGCCGGGAGTTTGGCTCAGTGGCTTAAGTGCCTGCCCTGGCAGGTGCGAGGTTGTGAGTTCAATCCCTGGTGCGGCAAAAAACAAAACAAAACAAAACAAAACAAAACAAAACCTCTCAGTATGCTTGTAATTGCATTGTCCATCTATACCTTGTTCATGGGAATATACAGTTGTAGAAATAGGTGTGTTGGAGTATTTGCATTTTCTTTGCTGATAGCCCTTGTTTAGAAGTGTAAGTGAAAAACCCAAAATCTTAGAATTTGTAGGTATTCAGTTATAAACTAACCTTCATTCTTTTCCTAAATTGATGAGTAGATACTTCCATTCATCATAGTAGTGCATCATTGATTTCAAAGATGTGATGGCTGTGATAATTGATCTTTCAATAAATCAGAAGGAAACAAGGAATAAAGAGTATTAAAATATTTCACAGATATTAATACTACGTGTTCTTAAATAGCACAGGGTAATTATAAAGCGTAGTTCCTTCTATTAAACAACTCACAAAGATCAGTTTCCTTGACATACCTGAACTTTAATCAGTGGAAATAATTAGAAATTGCTCTCTGTAATAACTTACTTTTAGCAATTTGGAATGTATCATATATCAACAGAAACAGACCAAGAGAATGGCAATGGAGATAAAATATGTTCATAAAATGTTCATAATATTAGTAAAAGTGTAATGATTCTTTTAAATACAGATATAAAAGTAGAAAATCTAATTATACCTTCACTTTTTCACATATTGCAAGGTGCTTCAATGCATTAATTGGATTGTTAAGGGTTTTTAAAATGCAAGGTTTTTACAACATTAGAGTTGTGCCCTTTAAGGTCAGAAGCAATGTCCTCATTAATGCACAGTCTAATTTTTCAGGATTTTTCTTGAATAACTGAGTGACAGGAAATATTATCTGGTATTTATAATTCCAGTCCCATTTCTATGATGATGTACTTCAATGGTTTCTTCCATTAGCTGAGTGATGAATATAGGCATAGCTTAAACCACTCTGCATAACAAACCAAATTTGCTAATAGATTGGTTGGGGATTATGAGAAATGGGGATGCAGCAGTTTAAGAAAAGAGACATTTTGTGAAATTATGTGTTGCATATGCCAATCCCTCCATAACTCTCATAGAAAGCTTTAGAAAATTGTAAATTGCTCTGCACCATGAAGAAGGCATTATGAGGCCTGTTGTGAAGTCATTTGCCCTCCCAGTGAACCAGTGGCAGCCACATGGGACTCAGAAAGAGAAACAAGAAGTCAGTTTGCTCTTCCTGTGAGCCAGCAACAGCCATGAGAGGCCCAAGTGGAGAAACAAGAAGCCAATTCACCTTTGCCATAAGCCAGCCAGTTCACAGACTGGGAGACAAGAAACACCACCTCCCCCTTGTAAGCATCTGGTTGATTTGGAGGAACACAGGCTGAGTTGATAGCAAGTGAGTCACAAAAACAATTTAGAGCTTGTGTTGTTTGATTGACTTTGCAAGTCTAAAGCTGGTAGTCTGAGCATCTATTTAGAGGATAATTATAGGCAATAAAGCAACTATGGGGGATTTCCTTCTGTCTTGTTTTTGAAATCCAATTTTTTTCTCATTGTTTTGTTCCACTGTATTGTTTTGTTTTATTCAGTGTTCTGTTTTGTTTGGTTTTATTTCATTCTGTCTTGTTTGATTTTATTGCATCTGATGGTATGGTCTGCAATTTTGAAGATAAGAAGAGCCATTGTTGATTTTCTGTTATCCTGTTTTGAAGTCCTGTATCGCTTTCATTATTTTGTTTTGATTGGCTTTATTCTGTTTTATTTTGTTTGACTTTATTCCCTTTAAAACAAAATCTTAAAAGAAAGACTTCATATTTCAGTAGGAATTAAAGCAAAGAAATGAATAAATGAGATGAGACAATGGTTTCCTTCTGCAGTAATATGATGGGCCTTTCAATACTAACATCTTCCAGCATGCTGCTTTAAACTGGCAAAAAGTTTCCAGACTTTTTCTGACCTGGCCAAAACTCTTCTTTGCATGAAGAGAACATACCATTCCTAGTGCATCTTGTAGAGGTGCAGTGAGAGGCCTTGGGTGCTGTGTGAATTCTCTTTTCATTTTTCACTATAGATATCTTGAATTTGTTTTCATAAAGGGACAATAATGAGTTAAATCTAAGTTTTCCCCAATATGGTTCTTAATTCTGGACAAAGTTCCATGAACTGACATAGTATTTCCTTAGATTGGAGAAATACAAAATGTGAGTCTGCTTCAGTTTTAGTAGATGAGTAAAATAAGAAAGTACAATTGATGATAGACAAAATCTCAAGTAGACTGAAGGTATATGAATAGAATTTATGAGCATATATCAAAGGCTACTGTAGAAATAATACAAGTAGAACTATGGACAGGAAATGATAACTTGTTTATTAGAATGTCATAAAGAAATAGAGAAATAAAATATATTTATAATTTCACCCTTTCTGTTCTGACACCCACATGAAGAAAAAGAAAAAGAAAAATGAGAAGGAAGAGGAGTAGAAATAGGGTACTCACAAAGCATTATTTAGATTTTAAATTTCATTGTGATCCATATTAGAATTGAAGTATGCTTTAACAGCTATAGGCTGATTAATTTCACATTTTACCTTAACTGAAATCCTTCTCCTGAATTCTAGACTCACAACTGACCTCCAGCCTACTGGTGCATCTAATGCACATCTCATTTAACTGCTCAAAACAGAACCCTGGTAATTTTCATCCTAGAAAATACACTTGATTGTAGGAACAATACAAAACAAATTGCTGTGTTGACACGGGCAGATATCGTATGTTTTTATATACTTTCACTTTCCTCTTTTCTAGTCTTCTCCTTTCCCTTTTTCATGTTTCACTTACTCAAATATGTGTGTGATTTTTAAAATTATAAGTGAGGGCTGGGGACATAGCTCAGTGGCATAGCACCTGCCTGGCAAGCATGAGGTTGTGAGTTCAATTCTCGGTAAAAAATAAAATTAAATTAAATTAAAAATTAAAAAAGCTATAAAGTTACAGGTGATGTCAGAGGATGTAAAAAATCCAAGGTCAGGAAATTTGCAACATTGGCTCATTGCTATACTTCCAATACTCAAAATAGTAATTGAATCATGAATCCACATTCCCTGAAAGTTGAATTCTGGTTGAACAGGCATTTTGGTGAATCTGTTTATAAGTTGAATTGTACTGCTGTTTATGAAATCTGTTGAATGAGGATTGGATGAATATGTAGAATTTTATAAGAAATACTAAATTTGTCATATTTGCACTGAAACAATTAAAAATTCAAGTAGTTTTATAAATATAAATGTATCTATTTTAATTAACATACATTTCATATTTCAGTTGTCAGGTTCTTCGTGACAATATTATCCAATGTTATGTCAATTTACTCTCTAGGAGGAAATGTAGCATAGGAAATAGATGAAAAAGGGTTTTCACAGATTTTTGAGATCAGAACAGTGATACTTTACCTTTTATTTATTTATTTTTAAGTAACCTGCTGTGCAATAATACAAAGCCATTAAGTTGTGTATCACTTCTGTTTCTCTTTTAACAAATAAGATACTATTTAAAGCAACCAACCATATTTACACTTTCAGTTTCTCATACCGGAGGGACAATGTAAACCAAAATGTATAATAGGTATTGTGAAATAGGAAACAATTGTTCAAAAGGAAAGCAAAACTGGGACGGGGGCTGACGAGAAAAGAAAAATGAGAAAATAAAAGGGGTAAAATGGAAACAAAGCTATGTAAATGAGAAGGGAAAAAGGGCTTGAATAGAGGGGAGAAGAATGAGGAAAAAAGAGGGACTAAAATATATTATGTAGAGGTAAATTCTCTATCATGATTGTGGCCATTATCTATATCCCAATCATACCAATAAATTTAATTTTAAAAAATAAAGGAACCATAGCACTGAAGACTAGAGAACTAAGTTCATAAAGTTTGCAGCTCACCCTGGGAAAGGGAGAAGTGATGAGATGTAAATCCCAGATGAGTGGGGCTGTTAGGCCAAGAATGAGCTGAAATACTAAATGTCTTGAGTGCCAAAAAAACCCATTAAATGTCACTAGATTGGAGCCACAGGAAAAAACTTGGACCCTGTGAATTTTTCTGAGATTTCTAGTAAAGTCCATCTGTTTTTATTTTGGGATGAATTGAAGTAAAAATCAAATACTAGTTTCAGAACAGAAATCTATTATCATTCTACGTATTATGACAATTTTTAAAAAACAATTTTAATGTTTCTATGTCATGAATTATACTAACAAAGCTTTTGTGGTAATAAATGAGAGGAGAAACCTTTGCTGAGATTTGAAAAATCAAGATGAACAAGTGAGAAATGGCAAAATCGCAACTTTATATTAAAGATTCTCTATTTTATTAGCTGTTATTTGTATTAAAATTATATGTGCAAAAGTTATCATATATTTCTAAAACCTTTATTAACCAAAATAGTAATTTCCCCTCCATGATCTTCACACATACTTCCCAAAGGCAATAATTTTCAACTGTTGTGATCCTTAAGTCTTTTGCTTCTTCTTTCAAATCCAGGGTTTATTTAATTCACCCCATAGAAAATGTGGGAAGGTATGACACGATTTTACTATCACTGCTCATTAAAGAGTTGCCAAGATAGTACAGCCATATATCCCATGTTTTTCCTACTTAGTATGTTATATTGTATAGTATATATGTCAGAATTAATGAACAAGTGTCTAACCATTATTAACTAAAGTCTGAAGATTTTTAAAATGTCTTTAGTTTCTACCTAGTACTGTTTTTATATCCCAGGATTATATGTGGGATTCACATTATATTTACTTGTAAATTCCCCCTCAGACTACTGTTGTCTTTTCAGTTTTTCAGACTTTTCTTGTTTTTGATGACCTAGGCAATTTGGAGGAGGATTGGTCAGATATTTAGTCAGCCTGACTCTACATTTGAGCTTGTTTGATGTTTTTCTCATAATTACAATGGGGTTGGGTATGAACCACAAAGGTTAAGTATATTCTCAGTATATCATATTAATGGTTAATGGTGTTGACATGACTTCACATTGTTGATGTTGAACTTCATCATACACTGAGACAATTTCCACTTTACAGTTACTCTTCTTCCCCTCTTTACATGCATATTCAGTGGAAGAATTAATGCAGAACCAACACTTGAGTGGAGTTATTCTCCACATCCTTCAGCAAGGGTAGCTACAAAATTTAATAAACTTCTTGTGCAATGTGAATCTTTTATGATTCTTTTATGTACTTGGATAACCTTTGTTTCATCTAACTCTGTTGGCTCTTTAGTTTTAATATAGGTTTGCCTTTTAAATATGGTAGGCCTTAGTTGCCCACTTAAGTTGGAGGAAAACACTAAAATTTATATATGCAAATGAGGTTTCTTGACTATACGATCAACTTTTAGTATCACCTGGATACTCTGTTAGTCTCATGAACTGTATATCAGTATCATTAACTCATTTGGTTTACTAATGTGTTACTGCTGGGTAGTCAAATACTGCCATTAAAAATACATAAATAGCCTCCTTCTGAAGACTGTATATAAGCATGGTTAACAGTGACTAGAGCAGCTGAGGAAAGCAGAGGTTTTAGGTAGTTTTGGGTGGTGGATTGGCTCAGCCTTTGGTGTACAACCAGAGTTTTATTTAATCTTGCAGTTTCTGTTTAGTGTCCTAAATTGTGCAATCTCTATTACAGATGTCACTAACACTGCTTTGTTGAATTGCATGGACGATCTGGGGTTTTTCTAATACTCCCCCGGGTTTTTTCTTGTCTTGTTTGGGTGTCTGATGCACATTAATTTAACAATTTCTTAAGCAGCTGTTAATCATGTCTATTTATAGAGTTGCCTTGCTGCCTAAGGGTTCTAGAAGTACTTGGCTACTAGAATCCTAAACTTTTGATACTTATAGTTGTGAATAAAGTTTCTTTTGTTGCATTGTTTCTTTCAAACTAGTTTAAGATTCAACTTTCTGAATTCTACTAGTAAGTTCAATTTGTTTCTAGGTTTGAAAATGTTCTATGTGCTCTTGCTCTCTTTATTTTAGGGGTTTATAACTTTAAAAGTTCATTTATTTTTGTTTCAGTGAATCTTTGGGAACAGTCATAGGCATACACATATGGAAAATCTCCATAGTTAGCTAGCTTTTATCTTCATTGATATTATGAAGCTGAAAATTTTGTTTTCCATTAATGTTTTATGTGCTATTTTTATGCAATCAAGAAGAAAGGAGGAGAAGGAAAAAGGTGCTAAGTGACCTAACAACCTTGGAGTAAGGTAGTGTTACTGACCACTGGGGGACTGAGTTCTGGGGGACTCTATTCAGTCAGGGGGCAATGAAGAGTCTTTAATGATTGGGATAGGTAGAGCTGTGCTGAGAGAGGAAAGCAGTAGGGCAAAAAAAAGGATTAATAAGTGAGGAAATTTGCTTAGAAAAACTTAGGTAAACTTTTAGTAGCTGTCATGAATGAGGACATGGGGAGAACATGTTAATGAGAACTTTCTGTGACTTTTTAAATATAAAGTTGTCCTTTTTCATATCTCCAGGAGTGCCATTTTAAATTAATCAACGTTAATGATTTTCCTTGTCCTTGAAGATACTAGGTGTCATTTTGATATTTCTTTTTACACAACTTTGTTGATATTAGACCGTGTTTTTTTCTATGTTCTAGTCAAGAAATGCATACATTGAGTTTATAATAAGATTCATTCTACAAAATGTATTCTAGAAAATATATTAAGAAGAGCTACAAGGGCTGGAGATATAACTCAGTGGCTCAGTGTCTACCTGGCAAACATGAGGTCCTTAGTTTAATTCCCAATACCAAAAAATTTGAAGAGAGAGAGAGAGATAAAAAAGATACGTACTGCATCTGCAAATATAGAATAAAATTATGAAA
Organism: Dasyprocta punctata; assembly: GCA_004363535.1. Classification (NCBI taxonomy): domain Eukaryota; kingdom Metazoa; phylum Chordata; class Mammalia; order Rodentia; family Dasyproctidae; genus Dasyprocta; species Dasyprocta punctata. Next base: position 15,091 of record RJWM01011786.1, on the reverse strand, counting down.
GAAAATAAAAAGGGGAGAATTTACTTCAACTTTGAGGAAAACGTGAAATACAACGAATCTCTCAGGTCTATGTAAAGGAAATCCAGTGCTCTTGAAAGTTACATTGTGAAACAGGAGAAACAATATTTCTGAAGAATGTCCAGAGTTCCTGACACTATGGTAATTTCTTCTTGTGCCTGAGACAAATTGCCACAAATGCAATGGCCTACCACCACACAAATTGCTTGTCTTACAGTTCTGGGGCTCAGAGAGTCTAAAATAAAGAGGTAGTGGGCTACATTCTTTTTGGTGGTCTCTGGATGAATTTGTTTCATTTGCTGTCTCAGATTCTAAAGGTCACTTGCATTTCTTAGCTTATGGCCACCTCATCTTCAAAACCAGAAGAGTAACCTCTTCACATCTGTCTTCCTGATGTGGATCCAATTGTTCATTTACATCTACCCTAGTGATGATATCAGTCCTACTTGATAATCCAGGATAATCTTCCTGCTTTGAAATTCTTAGTTTAATAATTGGAAAATTTCTTTTACCACTTAAGATTATATATTCACAGATTTTAGGTTGTAGAGAATCTTTAGGGCCATTATTCTACTCATCATAGATAAATACAGCAAAAATCTGACTAAGTCTCGTGAATAGAAGGATATATTTTATGAGCCCAGGTTAATCATTTAGAACATAATGTTCCATATCATTCATTTAGTCATTTTTTCATTTCTTTGCTCATTTGTAAAGTCATTAAAACAAAACAAAGAGTAAATGTGTCAGGCAAAGGAAATGGCCTGAAAGAAAAAAATGATCCTGTGATAGAAATGGACTGTGTCTTGGTCTGTTTGAGCTACTATAACCTAGTACCACTGACTGGATGACTAATAAAGGACATAGATTTATTTCTTATGGTTCTGGAGGGCAAGAAGTACAAAATCAAGGCACTGGTAGTTCACTGGTGAAGGGTATACCTCTGCTTCTAAGATGGCTCCGTATTCCTGTCCACCCTTCAGAGTGGACCCCAAAGGGACAGAAAATCAAGAGTACAAGAAGAACTTAGTTAGCTCCCTCATCCTTTTTATAAGGTGCCAATTCCATCCAGGAGGGGAGAGCCATTAAGTCTTAGTCACCTTGTAAAGCCTACACCTCCTAGTCCTGTTACCTTGAAGATGAAATTCTAATATAAATTTTATAATTCATGGTTTAAAGCTTTAGGATACTATTGCTCAAAATATCCTAGGTTGAATACTAAATGGTTTTCTGGATTGTGTACACATGTGTGATGTGTGTGTGTGTTGTACACATCTGTTGTTTTTAAGAAAGTAGTAGCAAGAATTTACAGAAGGTTATGATCTAGGAATACAACATTCTGAATGCATCTGGTTTTATTGGAAAATAAAATTCTTCCAATTTTGTGTCAGGATTATTTCTAGTACTATTTTTTGATTTATGTACCAAGTTACATAAATATTAGAAGTATGCTATGATAAATCCTCCTTCTAATGTGGATTACAAAAAGTAAGCAAATGAGAAAGCTTCAAAGTAACTCCTAGTGAAAGCCTTAAATAAGACATTACTGAGAAATCTTGTGTAAGATTTGTTAATTCAATTTGATACAAATATGACTTGTAATTTTATCTATACTTTGGCATGATATATGAGACATTTATAAATGTATATAGATTACTAAGCAGTAATAATGAATCATAACCACCAATCACAAGCTATTTATTGACTAGAGCACATTCATTTTCAAATACACTACAATATTTCATCTCGTAGAATGGGTAATGCATTACATTGTGCTATGCCTCTGTACATGGGAGTAATTTCCTAAGGTGAAAACAATGTCCAGTAGTAGTTTTTAAAGGTGTACAGTTTTGCACTCAAAGTAGATATAAAATATGTTTAACCAAGTTAAATGAAAACTCAATTACTGAAATGACTTTGAGAGACTAGCTCCAACATTTATAAAGAAATTGGAAATAATAGATTATTTACATTTCTCTGCTCAAGTAGCAATAATATTGAAACTATTTCCCTCATGTTTATAGGAAAATGTGCAAAAATACAGACCTTATATATACGTTGAGGAGGCCTGATATTTGGCCAGGTGTGTTTATAGCAAGAGTGGGAAAGAAAGTCAGAGATCATACTTGATTTAACTATGAAATTCTGCAAGCAAGAAACTTAAAGCATCTCACTCTTTTTTACTCAGTTGCAGCTGTTTTTCACATTGCAAGAGTTGAATAGATGCAGCCACTTTGCTTCAGATTATCTCCTCAAAGTAGACAACATATAAATTATATATGAACTATTATATAATGATTTCACAACCAAAACTGATCAAACTAAAAAGTTTTTTGAGTGAGACAAATGTAAAACTCACTCTGTCACCCTAATTGATAGTGTTGTACCTCTGGCCTTTGTTTAGTTATTCAGATGTGACAGATGATATCCAAAATTGCTGTCAGCTTTTGAAGCTAATGAATCTATTTTGGTATTCCTAAAATACTTTTTATAGGTCAGTAAACAGTTGTGGGCATTATTTCCTCCCTTGGTTACACAAAGATATGCTAAATATTCTCTCATCTGTATTATATTCCTTTTTTCATTTTTTTAAGAGTAGGAAAATTTATTGGAGAAAAGGAATGGGAAATTAGAATAGGGAAATACAGAACAGGAATAGCTCCTGAGAGACAGGAGGGGACCCGAATGGGTTGCCAATGAGCCCATCCTCAGAGGAAGTTTTATAGAGCAAAATCATGAGGCAGGTACAACGTAGGTCAAAATTATGATCAACCAATAAGACTGCAAGTATAGTCGCTTGGGTAATACTGATCTAAGGTTAGCAAAAGTACAGGAGTGACATCATTAACCTTGGCTTATAATCTATAGTCCTGGCCTTAGCAGGGAGAATGAACCAGAAACCCTCTGTGCAGGTGTAGTTTATCTTAAATTTGATTTTCTAAGGTTGGAGTATCATTTTCCTAACCTAACATGAGGCACCTAACAGTAATCTGAGTAATCAGTTTTCATAAAGCATGATGTATATTGGAGCAAGGGCGGCCCTGTGGAAAGGTGAGAGGATTTCTCAGAGTGATCGTGGCCCATGATGGGAGGAGAATATAAGGAGGGTTCTGTCAAAGAGTTCCAAAGAGGACAGCCAGCCAGGGTAAAGCCCAGCCAAAGAGGGAGTCAGGTTGACTCAGTGAAGGACCAAGGCTAGGGCTTCTGTAGCTCAATAAACAAAGATCTCACTAGACTGCCATATTTTCTCATTCATGAATAAGATATTCATACTTCTCTGAAGAATGTCTGTGCTCCGTTTGTTCTGCTAGTTTTTAAAAAATTACAATTAATGATGCTTGGAAAAGTATGCCAGTTACATACCCCAAGTCCCTATAAGTCCACTTCTGAGTCAAACTTACCAACTTATAAATCCATAGGTTGATCTCAGCTTAGCTGAGGTGTGTTTATTTTTGTGTATGAAAACCCCTAGTCAAAGAGTCACTTTGGCAATCCATTTTGCGCACCCCCACCAGGTTTAATACCTGGGGCTTTCTGCTTTTTCTTTACAAATAAATGCTGCATTCTTCCTTTGCTCTGTAATAAGTACTTTTTTGCTCAACCCTCTTTAAATTCTATCTTGTAATTCTTTCTGAGTTGGGAGAAAAACCCACCAAGCTGAATGGTAACAGTTCACAAAGTATTTAGGTTTTTAGTTAGTTTAGTTTGATGAAGGCACATTTCCTGGTCACAGAATGATGCCTTCTTTATGGTGTTCTCCCATGTCCTTTAGCCCAAGGAGAGGGCTTGCTAAACCCTCCGAATTTCCATTGTGTGGACACTAACCTAATTCAGGAGGGCTCTGCCCTCATAAACTAATCATCTTCTAATCACCTCCTGATACTATTGCTGTGAAGGCTGGGCTTTAAACATGAAAGTTTTGGGAGATTCATTTGGTGATATCATAGAAAATTCTGTGAAGGAACAAAGCAAAAATGCTTTAAATAGAGTAATAATGACAGAAATAGACATAGAAAAAAGTAGAAATAGAGATACAGGAAGAGGGAAGGTGAAGGAGAAAGACTGTCCTAGCAACGATTTAGTTTCTGGTTTTATTATTCCAAAGCCCAGAGTTTCTCAGCTGGCCTCCTCATAGGCCGTGTGATGCACACAATTTCCTTATTCCCTAAAGTAGATTTGATTCTCTTTTTGTCACTTGCTATCAATAATCACATAATACGTACTAAATATTTTGTGCAGCAAAATTCTAAACAGTTAATATGTTGCAGTTCATCAGGTTTAACAGATGGTATCGTGAAAGAAAAATCAGAAATAGAGGTTTTCTGTTTAGCTGTTTGGCAATATACCTAAGTGGCCATCTACTTTAGACAAATGATCATCAACTAGAGTTTCAAAGGGAAGTAAAAACATATATAAAGAAACACAGTTTAAAATGGATCAACAGGAAAACCAAGCACATTGTGAGTGGGTCCATTCACATATATGTAAAATTGTTTGAGAGGTCAGCATCCCATGATAATTGCTAGGATTCCAGGTTCTGACCTTGAATAATAAATTCAATTCAAGATTTCTGTTTCCTACAGAAACTTACACGTGTTACGTATGTCCTTTTTGGTTCATTGTCTCAACCATTAAATAACAAGAGTATGCATACCTTTCTAGCAGTTGAGGTTTAAATAACAGGCAAAGAGATATGCACATATATACAGATACCTATGGACCAATTTGAATACACTTAAAAAGGTGCTACACAATTTTATTTATTATTATTTTCATTAACTGCAAAATGTTAACTTCTGTACTTTTCTCCTGTGATAAGAACGATGTGATTGTAACACAGTTCTTATTTTCTTCTAAAAGATATCCAGAAACTTCCATAATTTTTTGTGGAGCTGAATGAGTGCCACCATGTTCAGTGAATTTCTTTCATAAAACGGATAAACAGTGATAGTTATAGTCTTAAAAATAGCTTTTTTCTGAAGGTCATTATGGGGATACTTAATCAATTAATTAATTTATAAATGTATTTATAAATGTGTTTCTATCCTTATGATTCTTATTCATTTTTAACTGAGAAATAATTACATATATTTATATGTACAATGTAATAGTTTAGTATATGTTTCCATTAATCTTGTCAATTCATTTGTCTATCACCACATATACTTAGAATTATTTGTGGTGAGAACATTTGAAATTTTTTTTCTTAGTAAGTTTGAAATATTTTTAAGTAGGATTTTCATTACATAATCTGATTAGTGACATTGCATAAGATGGAGGTGTATAAAAGTTTATAATATAGTATAAAATATCCAGTGCAAATAAATAGATGGCACATCAAAATCAAAAGTTTAGTGCTAGTGATTATATTTGCTAACGTGAATTGAAAGTGAGTAGCCCCAAAAGGGTCTCCTAATAAGTGCTATCCCGAATGCTCTAAACTTAAGTAATACTGTAAACTAGTTTTTAAAGGTCACTTCAGTTGCTGGACATTCATTCTGAACTAATATCAACCATTATATATTATTTTTCTCTGCAATTATTTCTTAGCAATAGGGAAAGATGTAAGCTTTATCATCATATGAATTTTCGTTACTGTTATAGAAGTTGAAATATATGAATATGCATGTGTGTGCATACAAATATGTATGTGTCCCAAATATGATTTCATGCTATTCCATATGTACAGATATATATTAGAGATGAGTTTCTTTGAACTCATTTTATAAAGCTCGACAGAAGTATTGCTAAAATTTAAAAAAATAAACAATTTTAAGGGAAGAAAATCAAAACCAAACAAGAAAGAGAACATTAGGTAAAAAAGACTATCTAAAAATATTTGGGGAAAGAGGAAAGTACAATAAAGAGAAATTCAGCAAATATGTGTCAAAACGTATCAGAATTATTGTACAAATGCTTGAAAAGAGGTTTACTGAGTCAAAAAATTAGAATTTTTAGTGATCAGAATGATCTGATTTATGTCAAATCCAATGCAAGATATACAGATAATTTTGAAGATAGAAATATACAACTAGACAAAATTTCATAAAAGAACTGAGCAGATCAAATCAGTGCCTCATGGATTTAACTATGGAGCCTCATTGGAGAGAAATAATCTGTTTTTAGTTGGGTGAAATATGCATCAATCTTTTCTTCATTTTCTCAGAGGAAGAACCCTTAAATTCCCTCCTTATATATCAGTGTTTTTTTCAAGCATCCTTATTTTTTAACCTCCTGGTAGTTTTCTTTAATGTTTCATGAACGTTTTTTTGCTCTATAGAACTCTGTTATTTTAGTGTGAAGCAATATTAGTATATGAGAGAAGAACTGCAAAACTTCATTTTTCCTGTTAAGATCATACACTTCAGTGAATTTAAAAACTTATTTAAGTTAGCAAGTTTTATGCAGTCAGATCTGATTCTAATTTTCCCAATGCACTTGACACATCTGTAACGCTGTACGTGATGAGAAAGTAAAATCTCATCTACAGACTTGAATTTAAATGCTGCCTGTCAACCTGACACACAGACTTCAGGGAAGACAGTTGATGTGCACAGGGCAATAAGAATAAGCATAAATACTAAATTATGTATTTGTTGCTGCCATGTCATGAAGTCCAACTATCTGGTATGCTTATAGATTTAAAACTTTCCTTACAGGGAAACTATGCTTTTGTAATTCTGGCTTCATAGTGAAATTAGACCTTACAAACACTATTCTAATATGTACTTACCTTTTATTCTATGTAAGAAGATAACTGTCAGTATCCAGGGCTAAATACATCCCGAGAATACAGTATTTAATGTACTATATTTCTCAAGTAACATAAAAGGCAACAAAACTGCCAAAAGTTCTGTAACATTTTATATGAACATTTAGTTCCTTTTTATGATTAAATTAGAAAGGTTCATGGATTTTGGTTAATTTGAATTTAACTGGTGAAGATACAGAGATAGTTATAGAAAAATACTCAAGTGCAATGACTGAAAAGGTAAAGAGAGAAGATCTAACTACAGGTCTAACTTTCCTTCCAGCATGTGAATTTTTAATTGCAGATATGGGGCAGAGGAGCACTAAAGTAGTAAAGATGATGTTATTGAATTTCTACATCCCTAGCTGCCGTTACTAAAATCTACTCAAATTGCGTATCTACCATTTTGCTTATAGCATATAAAGTGTCTAGATTTGAAAAGTTTATTTTGGTATGTTTTGGAACACAAAATACATTTTCCTATAAAAAATACAATGTGGCATAATGATGTCAAAGGTAATAATTACTTTTCTAAGCTCGGTGATACCGTTTTCTTTAATCTAATAGGCAGTTTAAATCTGGGACTAAGGAAGCTCCCCTAACTTCTGTAAACTGATTTCAATAGGAACTGTTTTAAAGTTCCAATCTGCTGTTTGAGAAAAGTATCTTCCTCTCTGACTTTGCAGTGAGACTTCTAGTGGATGATCTATGTAGCTTGCATTTTTAAAGTGCTTTAGAACCAGAAATAATCATGAATCAAACATCTTAGAGGCAAGTTTGTCCCCTCCCGCTATCATGTTTGCTCTCAAGATCATGGTATTTTCAGTTACCACCATTGTGCAGCAGGAAAAAAAAATCCATAACTGACAGGTGAAGAAAAAAACCTAGCAAATAAGGTAGATCTAGAATAATGGTCAGCTTCTTAATTTATTGTCTGCTTTGGAAAATAAAAATGCGGGGTTCTCTGTGCGAAAAGAAGGTGAATTGTTTTTTCTCTAGTTTCTCCACTGTTTCTTTCTCTGGCTCTCATGGTACTTTAATGTTGCTTCTTACTGTCATGCTCCTTCAGGCATGAGAATACTCACGGAGTATAGACGATTAAAAGTGTGGGAAACACTGCTTACCAGCTCTGTGCCTGGGCTACGTGCTCAATGGTCTCCCTCCCCAGACCTATGCCTGGCAGAAGGCCATAGCAGTTGCTGTGTGAGTTCAGGGGAGCAAGTGGCAGAAAACCCATTTAGGGGAGGCAGAAAAGTGGACTCAGCTGGGAGGTCAGACATACTGTGTTTGGGCTACAAACTCCAACTAGTATTCTCCACTGACCCATCTTATTTTACTTCCAAAATGCAAATATAAGGAAGGCAGTAAGGAGAATTTCAACACAGCCAGGACATAGCATGCAATTCCAAATTTGGGGTCTTAGTGGAGGTTGCCTGCACCTTAAGTTGGTCTTACTCAGGATATTAAACCAGATGATATCATTTCACTATTTTAAATATTCCTTTATATTAACTTTCTTGCTCTGTCTAAATTTATTTGTAAATTCCGTTTTAAAGTTTAAGATTTCCATGGCATAGTCCTGAGATTTGAGGGCCTACAACTAAGAAGCCTAGACAAGTATTCATAACATTTAGTTCAATAATATAGTCTTTGTATCACCAGACTTCTTGCCATGAGTAGTACTTGAAACCCTTTAGCGGGATAGCCCCTGAACTTGTGATATAAAATTCACCAGACATAATAAGTACATTGTACTTCGGATATTTTTCAAGTATTTACTGATAATGTCAGAAGTATAAATTAATTTGTTCTATATTTGATCCTTTCTTTTCTTTTGACTTGTAGCCCTTGCCTCAGGTGGCTTTGAGCACTGAGGTTTGACAAGTTCATTGAAATATTCTAGAACAGTGATGGTTAATCCTTTAGAGATTTCAGTGATACAAACAGCCTATTGAGGTATGTGAGCCAGAGGTTTGCCATCATTGTTCTAGATTATCAGCAATCCAGTCCATGTTGTAGGTTTTGGTAATAATTAGTAATACTTGTTTTTGTGAAGGGACTTAGCTGCAAACTGAGAGGAGGATGAAAAGAAATACTATTCATGTTAATGCTAGCCAATGACTCAATACATTTTTGAAACAGATATCTCTACATAAACTTCAAAACCCAAACTTGTTGTTTCACAGAATTGAAGAATGAAATCACTAGCAAAAAAGGAGGAAGTCTGGAAATGATTTATTAAGAAGAGAAATATCTCCTAGTATAGGAGGCATGCCTGGTGGGTCACCACATGGCCCCCCAGTCTAGAACTTCTTATAGATAAGTGCAGCATGGGAATTGTTCAGTTATTCAGTGACCCCTATCATAGACAGTTCTGTGAGTTTAAAACAGCCAATCACAACTCAGGATTTTTAATTCAGTTATTCACCATGTAGAATACAAACAAACAAACAAAAAACCAGATTTTTAAAAGAAAAACTGGTTACTTCATACATAAACTTCCTTGAAACTCAGGAATCTAGCAGGGAGAGGCTTCTACTTCCTTAGTAGGAAAAGATTTCATTTCGTGTTGCCTGAGGAAGCGCATTTTTGGCCTGAAGTTCTAGTCCATTGCCCCTTACTATTTTAATTTTTAGCAATGTGGCTGATCATTCAGCTTTATCGCAGAGCCTTTCCGTAGCTATGTCCCCCATTTGTAAGCTAACTAAACTGTCTTCTCCATTTTTTCAAAAAGGTGTTGCAGCATAGTGTCTTGTTTGTATAATCAGGTAACATTCAAAATCTAGTAGAATGTAAGATAAGTGTGCTTCATTCTATAAATGGAAACAAATATTTATATTTTTCTAGAAAAAATTTGAGTTTTAAAATACCAAGCATCTAAACAATGCTGTCAACTTCCTTACCAATAGTACCTCTTAAGCAGTTTGTGCTCAAATGTTTTTACCCAGTGACAGACATTTTAATGGCCCTGACTTGATGTAGAATGATAGTTATAGCTTTTTCCTTTTCTCTCAAAAGCATGATAAATCTTTATAAATGGAGATAGATAGTTAAAATTGACCGCGTTTTCCAAATTTGCTGAGATAGAATTTTCTAAATATTTTATGTTCTCAGGTACACATGAAAAGTTGTAGGGTTGCAGTATTTACTTTGGAATGAATGAAGGGAGTCAGCCTTGGCTCTGATTCATTTTAGTCATCTCAGTTGAATAGAGTGATAAGAAAGTGGCATTACATTTTTATCCTTTCATATTTTCTCCCCTAATTGCTCAGTTCATCTACGTTAGCTGCATAAAAAGGCTCCATTTTAATCTGTCCTCTGTATTCTCTTTATGGAGACAAAACAAAAGAGAACAAAAGCAAAACATACAAACAGAAACCGAGGGGCATAAAAATGAACAATAGTGTATCCTTCCCTCTTTAGATCTGTTCAGTCAGAATATTTAAGAATAGTGATATAGGCTACCAATCCCATTCTTGGACAAAACACCTGATACCTACAATTGGAAGAAGATGGGGCTTACCGTGTACCATAGTTTGTTCTCAGAGATTAAGTCTATACTCACTGGGCTCCCAGGTAGGAGAATTATGGTGGTGGGGCATGGTGAAGCAGAGATTCTCACTTCATGGCAGCCTGGAATCAGAGAGAAGAACAGTATGGAGAGAAAGAGGCAGGGACTAGATAGAGTAGACAAGGTCATATTTCCATAAACCACAAATGTCTTTTACTAATCCTTTTGGTGATGAGACGCAATCTCATCAAATTGACAATCCAGTTTAACTGTCATAGTAGAAAACCAAAAATCCTCATGAGGTGAGTCACTCATTAAATATATATATAATCAGCCAGAGTCTAGTATAACATATTTACTTGAACCATGGAATCCCGTATTTCTTCCCAAGATCACATCATTGCTTTCTTATATCATTCAGGTCTCCTGTTTGATATACCTTCTGTAGAAATACATTTTCTGCTAATCTATCTATGTTAGACAACTTTCCTCCACATCTTATCCCTGTCAGCGTGTATTACACCTGGTAACTTTGTTGTATTTGTTCAAAATTGTATAATTTATTTATTTGTCAGTATGTTCATTATGAAATGTCATTGTGGGGAGGTGGCTGTCACCTCTGTTAATTTCTGAACTCCTAGCAATCATCTGGCTCCAGTGATTCTGACTCATAGTAATGATATTTAAATCATAGTTATTTAAGCAATGAATGAGATATACAATGTACTATGTGTTGTCAATCACAAAAATATTTGACTTTTATAGAAAACAAGTACACTTTCTAAGTTTTCTGTTTGGAAAAATATACTCTGGGGAGAGTGCTTGGCTCTTCTATTCACCTCAAATTTAAAGTCAAAATGAAACGATTAATCTGGCTTAATAGTAGAGAGCTTACTTAGTACTTGAAAGTCCTAGATTTGGTTCCCAACACCCAAAAAGAATCAAAATGATGGCCAGATAAAATATGCCATTAAACATGAGGTTGTTAGAACTAAAAAGGAAATCAAAAATTTACCTTATCTATTTACATAGCAGAAAATGAAGCAGAAACAGATAGTGATTTATTTAAAAGCAAAATATTCTATATTAAAATTAATTTCACAACTGTAAAAACCAGCTTTGCTGTCTGGTAGGGTTTCTATAGATTTCTATTGTTTAATAAGAATCCATAGCTGTTAAGGGTCCAATTGGAATAAAGGCAATTTGCCTGCCACACAAAAGGAAGTGAACTAATTTCAGTATCTCTTTACTCAGCGTTACAGGTGCATTTTCTCACTCTATTGACCCGGTTTCAGATTCACTAACTGTGGTGACTGGATCTATGACTGGAGGTAAGCATCATTAATGTCTTTAGAGTGAAGGTTCTTGTAAATTCCAAACTACAGCATTCTAGTTTAGAATTCACAAGGAAAGATGGTCAGCACTTTCCCCCAGGACCAAGTAAACAGATCATAAAAGTCCCCTAAGGTTGCCTTCTTGGGGCTGTATGCATTTTGGATAGGTTATGACTATCCCTGACAGATACAAACTTGGGGTCCATAAGAGCGAGGTTTATTAATATTACTAGGAAAGAAGGCTTTATAATGGTGCACACACAAACCATATCTACCACTGCAGTTATTCATAGCTTATATTTCTACATAAAAACGTATTTTATACATACAAAGTCTATGTAAAATAGAAACGTGATGATCTTACAAAAGATGGGCTTCGTCTACCTAAATACGGTCTGGCTATTTCCTACCAAAGATATTTACAGAAGTAAACCGAGTCAGGGTGGCAACTTATACTAACAGACAGTGAGTTCAGGTGTGTGTGGGCCTTGGTGGCTATTCATACCAAGTGCATGACTGTTGTCTTCAGCATGTCTGCACACTCCAAAGGGGAAACTTCAAAACCTGTCCACTGCTCACTACATCTATATAGCCTACCTAACACCAAAAACAGTGGTTTTTCCTGATTTCCCACCTCCTAAACTTTCTAGTTGTAAATAACCCCTCCTACAAAATAAGCATTTACTGGAATGTTTCACATGAATTTTGCCAAATTTTATGACCAGCTACTAGTGAACTCTTCTTATAGAGATACATGTTTAAGGTAGAACACTACTTGTTGCTCAGTGTTGTAAAACTATTTACTATTTCGAAGGAAAACTGCACATTATATTTAATTGAGATTGCTCCCTCCCCTTTCCTTTAGAAAAAAGGTGAGGATCTCAAGGCTGACTGACTTCTAGGCTGTGGGAACTTTGCCATAAATAGATGCAGTGTAAAAAAATACTTTTAAAGTACCGGATAGAGGACATTTTTCAGAGGATTATGCACAGTTCTGTGAAGATAAAATTTTTCTTCCTTTTAGCTTTGTTGCCACTTGTTCTGCTTAAATGTATGCTCATTTCATTATGTGCCTTGCTCCTAGATTTCACAAAGCTATATATATAATACATGTATCACAAATATATATATATGTATATATATATGTATGTATATATGAGAGAGAGATATTCAGTACTACTGATGATGTTCTTGTTCTACTGCAGGATTAAGTTAGTTTCCAACTTACTCTTACCAGTTATCGTCAGTAAACTATTGTAATGGGTTAGGACAGCAGTCATATATTCAGTGTACATTTGATTTTACAGTAGCATTTTCATTATGTCAGCCTGCCCAATCCTGAATTTTAAAAAACATTTCAACAGGGACGTTTTGTGGATGGGCACCACTAACAACCTGGTTTTGTTTTTATTTTGGGGTACCAAAAATATGCTGTTCAGTAAGAACAAATTTAAGTGTAAAGATGAATAAACTATGGTTTGATGTGTTCAACTTGTTAGCTTTAAGAATAATCTGTAACAGACTGGGGCGATTTGGCCAGTAAATACATTTTGAAAGGTAATAGCTTTTTAAAGCTTTTTTTTTTCTTAACCTTGAATAAAGTACAAGCTGGCATATTTGTGTCTGGAAAAAAAAGTCTATGTAAATGTTACTTATTAAATGCCTCTGATTGTTTATTTTCCACTCTAAATTCATTTATTTCTGAAATTTTATTTGGGATTCTCATAGTCTTTCTTGAAAATCTCTCCCAAACTACATTGGAAAAGGGAAACAGACTGTATTTTGTACTAGGCATAATCATTTTTTAAGAAGAAATTAAATATCTTCATATAAGAGAATATAAAAACTAATTACATCTGTGACCCATGAATAATTTTTTTTTTTCTTTTTTTGTGGCACTGGCGATTGAACTCACAACCTCACATCTGCCAGACAGGCGCTCAAGCCACTGAGCCAAACTCCCAGCCCCTATGAATAAATTTTAAGTGAAGTTTTTTTAAATAACTATGTGAATAATCTTGCATATTGTTCCTAAACTATAACTTCTAGGCAGTTACATGTCACAAATATTTTCAGAGCCTTTAAGAAAAAAAAATACTTTACAGTAGGATCGATTCTTCTGTACTTGTTTATCACTTTCTTATCAAGCCAGAATCATCTCTTTTGTAAGTAAAAATGTCTCTGTTATTTCTTGGGGAAGGAAATATTCCTCTTCTGTATCAACTAAATCCTCAACAAGGAGTAGGGAGTGTTCTTCGTTCCACAGAACAGTTAATTATAGGTATCACACTTGACAATACTTTTCTAAAGTTTCAGAATTAAAGAAGAAAAGTCAAATAATGCTTATAACAACTGCAGAATTTCTGCGTGTAGAGAGCCTTAATTTATTATCTTGCTGTACCTCTTCTTCTCTACCATGCGGCATTAGAAGGGATTTATACATAGCAATGTTTCAGAACTCAGAGAAAAAGTAACTCTACTAAGAGAGAAATCAACTTTCTTCACTCAGTTTTAAGGTTGATCTGAGTATCTTCCAGATAGTGTCCAAGATAACTTCCAAAGGATAGGTCTAGCTCTACTAAAGAAATTGCAGCTCTCATTGTGGTGGTTAATCTTAACTATAAACTTGATTGTCTTGATAAATGCCTGATAGTACAGCACATTTCTGGGTGTGTCTGGATGTAACAGGGGTACTTTGGATACTTTATCTGGCCCTGGTCCTTTTTTCTCTAGCATTATTTCCCTCTTTTTTGCCTCCCAGATGTCATGAATTGAACTGTTTCCTCCACCACACACTCCTCCATGATGTTTCTGTCTTGAATGTAACTGACTGAAGACTGAAACTTCTAAAACTGTGAGCCAAAATAAACATTTTCTCTTCTAAATTGGGGATGTCACGTCTTTTGTCCCAACAACAGAAAAGCGGACTGATATAGCTATCTACATGGTTATAGTCAAGGCTTCACTCTGTGTAATCTGAGACCATCTATGACTGAAAAGGAATCTTCTACAGGGAGATACAAAATGTCCCAGAGCAGACAAGATCAACAGGTTCACAGCTCAGTGAATAGATTTCACTTTTTTGCAAAATTCAAAGATGCTTCTTTCTTTGACAGGACCCACGCTTGCTCCAGGCTGTTTTAGCTTCTATCCATCTAGAAAACAAAGATTGCTCAGCTATGCACAGCTGCTGCCATGGTTTTACAGAAGTTACCAGAGAAGGTTAGCTCAACATTAGTATATTTTTTCAAAGATCTAAAACACACAGCCAGTGTTTTCTGTAAGTTATCATTCTGAGCAAGGTTGAGCTCTGCCAAACCCATTTCATCTTTTTACTACTTTTCCATGACCGGAGTGTAAAGCACCTAGGTGAGAGGCCCTGTTGTTTTCAGTATCTGCATTACAGATCTTTCAGGAGCCACTAAACAAGAGCATGCCTAATTCTGCAAAAGTAAGTCATTACCTAAGGATGTACCA